>PVJA010057712.1:0-10373 GCA_004027025.1 Myocastor coypus
TTCTTCTTCTTCTTCTTCTTCTTCTTCTTCTTCTTCTTCTTCTTCTTTCATACATTTTCTATCTCACTCTCCATTTAACTCATTTATGTTACTTATTAAATACTTACCTATATTTTGAAAATGCGTTCTGGGCTAGGGATTGATCCATTTCTCCACTTTTGGAATTCATTCATTTGTTATCTTTTATTTATTTGGTACAAGGTCTCACTATGAAGCTCAGACTCATAGTGACCCTCCTGTGTCAGTCCCCCCGCCCAGGGATGGGAGTAGGTCAATGCCACCATGCCTGGCTTCACTGGCTGACGCAGTACAGAGCTGGCATGGCCTGTGGTGCCAGAGATCAAACTCAAGTGCCTGTGTTTGCCAGTTTCTGAGACTGCTGAGCCATCTCCTTAGCCCCTACATTCAGGGTTTACAATGGTATGTGACCCAGAGAAGAAATGCAGAAGTAGCCATTGGTTGAAGGATTGCATGAAACACTGAACCAACACAGTGGCCAGAGAGAGAGTTTCAATTCCAGGTCGCCATTCAATACTTGGGACTTGCACTGAGGAAATTGCTTTCTAACTCTACTTGTTAACTTCTCCAACCGTAAAAGGAAAGCATTGGCCTTAAGGCTCTTAAAGGATACTATAAATTGATATATTCTCAAAACGCATGAAAGTAGGAAATAGAATCTGAATTTGTTAAATGAGGTTCAACAGCAGGAAATTAAGATTAACAAAGTTAGGAGCAGCATAGTACAAGTCTCAGCTGGGGAAAAAATACATGCAAGAGTCAGCAGAATTTGCTAGGAGAGGAAATGCGAGAAAGGCCATGGCCTGGGCCAAGCTGACGGGGACAGTGCATGGCAAGTCTGGGTTGCGCTTCAGCGCAAGGATGAGTTGCCGTAGCATCCTGGAAAATGACATCAGACCAGGCCAGTTCCCATCTAGCTGTGAAGTCCTGCAAGGATACAGTTTGGGAGCAGAGCTGGAGCTGTCTCTGGAAAGCTTTCCACGCACCTGCCTCATGGCCCAGTGTGGGCGTATTTTCATATTACTCACCTGAGAATGGAGGGTTTAAGAAAATACATGCAAGTTTTAGATATTCCCATTGGGGAGAACCCCAACCCTACAGGCAAGGGAAGGAGTATGCCATGCACAAGTTTCTGTCAAGGGCCATGCAACGTCTGGTCTGAAAAAGAGGTCAGCCACCATCTCAGAGAGGATAGGTGGAGAAAGGGTTCAACGGGCTGAATTTAAAGGTGACACTTGAACAGCTACACCTGCCACACCCTGGACTCAAGGGATCAGACCGGTTATTCAACTCCCTGTAGAGCTAGTGTGCGGATACTGTCTTGAGCACAGGGCACGGAGCCACTAGGCCACAGTAACCAAATCTGCAGTGTTTCTGTGACTATCAGGAAGATCTCCCTCTGCTGTTGTGGTTGAGTAGGATTTTGCTGTTGTCACCTTATTCAGTAACACAGGAATGGCAAGTGTTGCAAAGTATAATTGTCACTGTTGAAATGCTTTGTTGGCACCTTCTGGTGGTGGTGGTTGTGTGGTGTGGTGTGGTGTGTGTGTGTGTGTGTGTGTGTGTGTGTGTTCATCATCGTCCTCTTCATGATAAAGCAGCTCTGGGAACTTGGTTTCCACATCAAGGAAGTGGCCATGGCTTGTATTTAGATCCAGCTAATAGACTCCAGCTCTTATTTCCTTCCAGATGTTGGTCTGGCTGCTTTTTGACCCTCTAAATGCTGTGAGCAAGTGGAATCCAAACCACTGGTTCTGCTTACAGATAAGGAAAGCAAGGCTCTGAGATGTTAAATGACATGCTGAGGACCCTACTGAGAATGAGTTGAACAAGTTAGGATTTAATAGTCTTTAATACGTTCCCAAAGAGCTAATTCTTCAAGTTTTACAAACTTAGGCAAAACATCATTCTTAGACAAAACTCATAAAGAGGAAAAGTCAAAGATGCTGGGATGGAAGCCAGCAGCATGCATCAGGATTTGAAGGCCATCTGCTGACTCCACCTGTATCTTCCTCCAGGGTCTCCACAGGGGTCAGTGCAATTCATCCGCCAAGCCAGCAGGGGTCTCCCACTCCCTGCAGTGACATACTGTACACTGAGACGTTCCTGCTTGCTACGGTGCAACACTGGACTCCTTCCTCTAGGTGAGTACTCACAAATCTAAACTAAAATGTGGAGTGCTCAGTTCTTCATAGTTTATACAATCAGACATGGTTAAGAGTGCTCCACTAGCAGGATGGCTAGATTTTTTTGTTTGTTTGTTTTGTTTTGTTTTAACAGGAATTGAATTCAAGACCTTGTGCTTGCTAGGCAGGTGCTTGGGGAGATAGCTCAGCTGCATAAGCACCTGCCTCGCAAGTACAAGGTCCTGAGTTCAGTCTCCTATACCACCAAAAAACAACAACAAAAAAGGGGCATATACCTGACATATCAACAAGTTCAATAACACCACATACTTAATAAAATGATGGGTCTTGACAGGGTAGGGCAGTTGTCTAGCCAGTTGTTCTCTCTCTCTTCAAAAGAAGTGATGAGATATATTTAGTACATTAATTATAATACATTAATAAAATATTTTATGTTATGCAATATAATAGGTATTATTTCTATATATCAAATAGCAATTGTATCCAAATAGAATAAATAAAACTCTGAGGAAAGGTTAGGAGGCCTCCGTGCCTTGCCTTCTAGTCTTCGGTAGCAGGTCACAGGGGTTCCAGAAAAAGAATTCATTCAGCTAGAGCACTAAGGATGGGACAGTGGTTATTTATAAGGGGTGGGAACCAAACTAATAACTCAAAGAGCCACTCTGGGGAATAGCAGTGGGGAACTCCTGCAGTAGTTTATTGAAACGTTCTTATCAGTCCTAGAAGAGCTTGTTCCTAGTGCTGAAAACCCGTTCTTTTCAGGCAGGGAGTAGGAACAGGAAGAAACAGAATCTTCCATGGCAAGGGTCACCTCAGTGAATTACACCCAGGTCCACACAGGTGTGGATACCTGAGGGGCATCGCCAGGCAGACAGTGCTGTCTCCAGCAACCAGGCTGACATCATTGGCCAGCCTTAACGGATCCGAATTCTTTCCGTAGCTCCTGTCACCACCTATGTAGCTGTGAAAACCCCACGTTTGAAGCTAAGTGGTGATGCAAAAGAAAGAAAGGGAACTAGTGTCATGCACTCCAAGAGAGAAAATTTCTTCTTGGTCCGGAGCAAGACTCCAAGGGAAGCAACGCAGAGAGTTCTAGTTTCCTACAATAGGGTGCAGATCCAGGACCCCTAGAATTGTGCACCCTGAAAACAGTGGTGACCCTGTCTGACATCCTATGCAAAGCTCAGTTCTCCTAACCCAACTGCACCTGACCCCTGTAAGATGGACCGATTGTGGAGTGAATCAGAACAGACTGCGCTACTCCTGAATGGACCTTGGTTTCCTCCACTTCTAGATCCTTCTCTACATAGTTTTCCCAGGATGCAATGGTTCTTCTTATTTCCCTGCTTCTTTCTGGGTCTGTCTTCTTGGATCTTTCTCACATCTGACGATCGAATCTCTAGAGCTTTTGTCTGGGCCCCAAAGTCTTCATTCAAAGCCCCTTAAAACTTTTCTATTACTGCTGGAACTTCGCATGCATAGCCGTCATACACGAATGTTTTCATCTGGCTCCTTCCCTAGACCGTGAGCTATATTGCAATGGGGAAGGCTCGCTCTTTATGCTGTTTCCAGGTTCTTTTTTATAATTTTTGACACAGGGTCTTGTTATTCAGGGCAAGCTGACCTTGAACTAACCTATATAGTCCAGGCTGACCTGAAACTCATGGATGGTAATCCTCCTGCCTCAGCCTCTCGAGTTATGTGGTTATAGACATGTGACACCACACCTGGCTCTTCTATGCTTTTATACCAGTTCTACTACCGGCCCCGATCAACTGAGGACATTAAAACAAGACAAAAGAAGTGAAAGTATTAACTCATTAATTATTGTGCCTTGACTTCTTATAAAAAGCAAGCCTTCATAAAGGACATGCATCCTCATACTATCATTATATTATGCTTCTAAAGAAATAAGACCGTTTGTGATTGTAAGAATTGATCCTTTCATTCCCATTTTATAAATGAGAAAAATAGGTTCAAAGAGAAGAGCTAGCAGCTAACGTGTATCTATGACGTACACAGTTATCTGTAGTGCTAAGCACTGTCAATTCTTTTTTTCACCCTTACTATCCTCACAAGTTGTCTTTGCAGAGCTGCACTTTTATGCGTTATCTATTACTAAAACTTGCTCAGAGTGAAATTTGTACTTTTCAGAGTGTGGTTCTTTGAGTTTTAAGATACGCACAGGATCATTTGGCCTTTGCTATGATTGTGACACAAAACTGTTCTCTCCCCACGTTGGCCTGTAGAAACACACACGCACAGGCACACACACACACACACACACACATGCACACACATACAAACACCATACGCACATGTGCACACACACACACACACACACATGCACTGTACACACACACTCACTCTCTGGCAATCACTAGCTTGTTCTCCATCCTGGCAATCTATAGAAGAATCCCTGTTTCAATAAATAGAAAGCCAAGGCTCCCAAAGCACAGGCACCTTGCCCTAGTTCAGTTGTTGCAGATGGTTCAGTGCTGCCTTTGAGCCCTGCACTCCCAGCTCTCTGCACAGCTGGAAAACCTGAGTGCGGAGCCAAGGCAAACAGCAGTCAGCTTCGCTTGCAGCCCTCTTGCCTCCCATAGAGAAAGCTCTGCCTCCAGTGCCCTGTGAGAGGCAGACCAACATGCAGCCTCATTACTGCTGGCAACATCTGATAATGTTCCACCTCTGATCATTCCCTGGGCGCTGAGGCAAGAATCTGTCCCTGCCCAGTATAATAATCTGAAAACCATTACCCTGTGCAGGCAGCTCAGCATGCTGTGCTGCAAGAGATTGGTCTCTTTCCAGTCCCTTCATTTATCTGCAAGAGAAGCAGGCTCAAAAAGGAGGTAACTGCCGACCATTTTCCTCCCAACTCCCCAGCTCTCCACTAAGGCCTGAGGGCCCTTTGCCAGACATGGGTGAGACTGTGGGTGAGCCTTGCTCACACAAAGTGGATGCTAATGCTAATTGGGTTGATGTAATGAACTGTCCTAGTTGCTCCCCCGGGAAACCAGCCATGCTCTCAGCAAGAGCAGCCTACCTGGGCCAGCCTGCTGCAGGGAGTGCAGATCTTAGCAGCGCTGCAAAGGCAGCAAGAGTCGAGAGGCTGCTGCAAAGGTGGAGGGTGGACAGCTGCCCAGCTGCTGGGCAAAGGCCACTCATGTCCTTGCACGGCTTTGGCTCTTCAGCCTGTCAGGGATACAAAAATCATTTGATCTTCACCATGCTTTTAATTAGGGTGGCAGGATATTGGTGCCACCTCTGCCTGAAGATAATCTCTGTTTGAAATAGAAAAAAATTGTTTGAAACTAAAGGATGATAAATGAGCTGTAATCTGCCCTGGCATATTCAAGAGATAGCCATTAACCTTCTGCTTCTCTGCTTTTCCGTCATCCTGAGATTTCAGCCCTTTCTACTTCCCCCATTAGAAAGTCTCTCAGGAAGCAGTTCACAGTTCCTGGGGCCTGGTCCTGCCCTTGCGGTGCATAATTTTTCCTGTAGAATGGCATTGATTAGTGAAGGCGGGTCTGCTTCTCATAAGAGAAGATTCCAACTCCCGCGGAGCACAACAACCTCCAGGAGAGTTCCCTACCTGCATGAGGGACAGCAACCTCTTGGCATCCTGCAGCCTCTATGACCAACCAACTTTAGGCTCTGGCACGAAACTGGAGCAGCAAACAGAAAAAAGTTCACGTACTGCCGACCTCTCACTTTCTACTAGGATGACTGACTTGCTGATTGTGGAAGAAGCATTTCCTTCCTAGATGAGCATCATCTTCCTCGTGTGTGCGATGCAATGGATGACCTGTTCTAGAGGGTCGAGGACAGATAGTGTCAGGTGACATCCAGCACGTGGTAGAACTGCAGTCACTGCTCCTGTCCTCGCCATCATGCTTCAGTGGTTTAGTGTGACTAAGCTGGGGTATTTCTGTAGTTTACCTTCCTGAGGTGCTTTCTGAATTCTACCACTATTAATATGTCCTGCCTGATATGAAGAGCGATTTAACACACACCAAATCTTTATTCCTGCACCTGACATGTGTAAGTACGAGAGCCCATTCTCTTGTGCCCTAGACCGAGTTACATGCTAAGAAATATACAGAAGGATTCCCCCTTCTCCCTGAGTTCAGATTTCAGAGTCCAGGACCAAGCTAGCACTGCCAGGTCTTGGTCAATTCTTCCGTATTCCACTGCACTCCTCTGGTCTCTCAGAAGCAAGATTTAGTTCCGTGCCAAGCTGCGAATCCAGCTCTTTTCCTTTTCTACCTTGCTGACTTTCCTCATGCAGAGAGGGATTAGCAACAAGTAGGAGCAAAAGGCCTCTCCTTGGACTCTGAGAGGACATTTTTCATCTCCTTCACTCTGCCTGTTTACAAAGATTTACCTGTCCTGCTATCTGGTTATCAGAACAGAGTGTGGTTCAGAATACATGCATTTAAATCATAACATGGGAGACAATTTGAATGTAGAAAACTACCTTTTGTGCCAGCGGTAACTACAGGCCTAGGTGAGGTGGGGCGATGACTGATGTGTTGCCTAGTTCTTGGCTTGAAGTGGCAGCAGTACCTTTGCCTCACCGTCTTTTGAACTACTTCAGCTCCTGCCTTTCATTGACTTTAACAGCCTGACAATAAGAGCACGGTTGAAATGGGTATGGCTGAGTTCAGGAACTAACAAGGCAGTCCTTTCATTCAGAGGAATCCTGGAAGCATGTCTGAAATTCAGAGTTAATTGAAGCGCCTCTGTCCACTGAATGCCCATAAATTTTTTATCACCTTAATCAGGCCTGAAATTTGCAGGTCAGCTTGCATCTTTGGGCTTGCAGGTTGCATTGACATTGAATTTGAATTATTTGTGTGCAGATAATAAGGACTAGGAGAAATTTTTATAACTAGGGAATTGGAAATGATGGACTAAGGCAGTGAAGGCACACCTATGAAAGCGCACGACCACATGCCATGGGCTTGTCACCGCTGGGCTAAGAGATGAACAGGTATCGTCGTGTGTCCTCACTCAGAACCGCTGAATCTCTCTCGACCCCTAAATCACCCTTCCAACCTTTGTGCCATGTCCTTTCTCCTCCATAAAATGAAAATCCAAAGTAGCCCTTCACGGTGCTGTAACAAAGTATGCCAAAAAAAGTACCGAGGACAAATATTAGTGATCAAAAATGATGGTTTTTTGCTAGATATTGGTGCTAAAAATTCACTTGTTTTATATTTTCTTCCCATATTTTCCAGTTTTTAACAATGAATCATATATATAATATTATATATGTTATATATGATATTACATATATTATAATACATATAATATTATATATTATATATATAAATTATATATATATATATATATATATAATTTCATTAGGCCACATGCAGTGGCATGTAAAGCCCCTTCCGTAGTGCCACCATCAGAATGTTAGCTGTACCGAGGCATAGCTTTATCTTTTGCTCACTCTGTACACTCTTGGGCTTCACCTCACCCTGTTCCTGGAGATCCGTTCCAAGCAAGATCCCCGCTGTCCTCCCGCAGTCATTAAAAGTCTGTGCTTTCTGGGCAAATACACGATGTCCCTGATAGGGTGGCCCCACGCTCCATCAGGCAGGACTTCAGCTCTTGAGAGCCAAGCCTGGATGAATGGGGAGAACCAGGGTGTGAGAGACGTTGGGTGGAGAACCCAGCCCTGAGTCACTGCCTTCTCACCAGATGGCGACTATAGGGCTTCAGCCCACCCAGTAGCCTCGGGCGAAGTCTCCTGGCCAGCTGCTTCCAACTCTCTGGGCCCTACTGCTGACCAGCCATCGCCTCTGGCACCTTATATGGGAAAGCTAATTAGCAAACTCACCTGGCAAGAATGCTGCCGAGAGACCTTTCCCAGAGTCCAACCACAGTGCCCAGAGACCCTGTGACTCAGTGGTGGAGCTGTCTTCCAACAACCAGACCTGATCACTCTCCAGCCCAAAAAAGGAGGTGGCCTAGCTGGGGAAGGCCAGACGTATTCACAGGGGCCGCTCAGGAGGCTTAGACATGGGTGTGGCCCGTGCTGATAGTGTTCCAGAAGTATGAGTTACACCCATGGCGTCAGGGCAAGCGCGAGGTCAACCAACTCATTTACTAATGCACTTGTTTTAGAATGTGCATTGTCTGCCTGTGCTATACCAAGGGCTGCATTGTTTGCTATGAGGAAAACAAAGAAAAGCGAGAGGGCCCTCGTGTTCAGCTCTAGTCATCGAACAAGATAGAAGTTAAAATTATTACATATCATGTAATTACTGTGAAAATATATTAGAAGCCATGGGATTAAAAAGCCAGGTATAGCTTACCTTGAAAGGGCCAGTAAATAAGGACTCATACGGGAGCTGAAGGATCGCAAAAGCTTACTGGACACTGAAAAATAACTCAGTTAGAAGGACACATGGGCATAAGCAAATAGGATAAATAAGAGAATAAGCCACACAGCTTTTTGAAAGTTGATGTCATTTCCTAAACGTTTCATGCTCAGCTCTGTCATCTTTAAAATTGTTAGGTAAATTTTGTGCCGTCCAAAGCAAGAAGCTGAAGCAAAGAGTAGCACTTGAGACGTTTAAGGCTTCCAACAGAACACATCTTCGCTCCAGGCTCCAGGATGTGGTAGCCGAGTTGCAAGGCTCGGCCTGAACTGGGTCTGGCTGATCCTTCCACTCCTGCACCTGCCAACTTCATTAGTTGTGGATCTTCTTTTCCTAGAATACCTGAGAACCACCTTTCTCCATCTGTGTGTCTATGTGTTGTTTGATGTTGCTATTCCTTGTTTTGTCTTTCTTCTTCTAATTTCCCGGCATCCCCCAGACTTGAGTGTGTAATGAGATGTAAATTTCACATTTGGCAACTTGGGGAGATGGTTATGTACAATGTCAGGATTGCGTTTATTCCGCTGAGGTTCACCCCTGTGCTCCTCTCTGGAGAGCAGAGCCAGCCAAGCGAAGGCCTGGTGTGGGCTCCTCATTCCCTCACTTCATTCCTCTCTGGAGCTTGAAGTGATAAGGAAACAAGGCAGGGGGACCCCTGCTGAGAGGAAAAGGAGTGGGTAACTTAGGGCACCAGAATGCTACCCCTGATTTTGGAGACGTTTATGGAGCAGAGAAAGTGTGTCTGCGAGCATGAATCCTTCCCACTTAGACTCAGCAAAGACATTGTGGGAAGGCCAAAATATAAATTCAAAATGACTCTGATGTTTCCTTACTCAAAAAGCAGAATTTCCTCAGGAGGTATAATGTCCAAATAGATGTAGAGAGAGCAGCTGTGCCTTTCTGGAATATTCTCACCTAGTACTCCTTCTTTAAGATCATTGACTTTGATGCGTAGTCTGTGGCAGAAAACTTCAGCTGTTGCTCTTAGCCTCCAACAGCCCACAAACTCATGCATTTACTGTTCTAACAGAATGCAAGGACAGCATCGCCTCAGTGCCTTGCTCATCTGTGGTGACACCAGCACACCACCTTCCTGGAAAAACATTCTTATAGTGCTGTCTTCTGCTTTGAACTCTTTCTTAGCTGCCCTCAGTTTTGAAGGCAAAATTTCATCTAAGAGAAACACACACTCAGAGTCCATAGGCTGTCATCTTCCTTGCCAAATTTGGGCTGAGTATATAGCTCAGTGGCACAGGGTTTGCCTGGCAAGGACTGAGTCCTGGGTTCAATTCCTGATAAGAAAAAAGGAACCAGACTTGTATTTTAAATATTCTAGCCACTCTTTGAACACACATCTGCCAGTAGTTTTCCACTTGATGTATAGATTTAACACAGAGTGAAATTGTATTAATACCCAACTTAAAGGTAGGTATCTAATACCTATCCACCTGCGCACTACGAACTCATCTGTTTTGTTCACTGTGAATTGGCGGACTTCTTTTGAATCTCCAAAGTGAAAAATAAAAGTATGTAAAGAATAGCTCAATTTTGTTGAGGTTCTACAACCCTGTATTAGTTACTTTTTACTCGTTGCTGGGACAAATACCCAATACTCAAAATGAAGGAAGGAAAGGTTTATTTAGCTCACAGTTTGTGGAGGTTTCAGTCCATATTCGGTTGGCCCAAGGCTGAGTGGAGCACGGCGGAGAGCATCCAGTTCAAGGCGGCAGAACAGCAGCAAAATGGTGGCAGAGGCAGCCAACCAAACAGGGCAGCAGAGCAGCAGCACCAGCTCGAGCTACAGTCTGTC
>PVJA010057713.1:0-10343 GCA_004027025.1 Myocastor coypus
AAAAAAAAAAAAAAAAAAAAAAAAAAAAAAAAAAAAAGAATTCATTTAAAGTCACAATTATTGGTGCATGCAACAGCACTTTGCTACCTACTCTGAGCTCCTACAAGCCCATTTTTAAGTCAGCCTTTCCTGATTATAATTCTATAGGTGCACCTCAGCTTCGCTGAGCAGTTGTCATTCTGGAGCATAAAAGCCCCTGGACAGCAGAGTCCCTTTGGTAACCCGTTTTGGGTGTCCTCCCAGGTTCTTGGTCAGGGAACCTTTTGCTGACCTTAGTTTCACAATAAACATTGCTTTTGCTCTACAGTAAATACTTTTGCTCAATCTTCTTTTGTTTTTTAGTTTCCATAGTGGTCATTCCATAGTGGTTCATTCTGTAGTGGTTCATTCACTAATTGTCATCTTGAGTGGAGAATGCCCAGCTAAACTGAGTCAAGCAAGATTATTGTCAGAATAGTATAAAAAGGCGAACAGGAGGGAAGGACTTTAGCTAATTCTGCTTGTAAAAACCTTGTACCGGCTGCATTTCTTTGGAGGGGCTTTGGCTGTTCTCTTTGGCTGAGCTCCGGTCTGTGCCTCCAGCTTCCAGAAGGTTTCAGCTTCCAGTCCTGGCCTTGGGCTTTCCAGCACAGGCCCTCCCGTCTTCCATCCCAGATTCCTTGGCATCCTGACACAGACTTGCATGGGACATTGCTGTGGGTTCCAGGCCTTCCGCTAGATTCTTTGGAGCTCTAACGCTGTGTGGACAAACCTCTTGCATTCTTCTACATTTGTCTCTGTGGGTGAATAGTGTCAGCTAATCTTCTTTCTTTCTTTCTTTCTTATTTATTTATTTATTTATTTATTTATATTGGATCCAGGGTCTTGCTATGCAATTTAGACTTACAGTGATCCTCCTGTCTCAGCCTCCCCAGCACTGGGATTCCAGGCATGCACCACCATGCCTGGGGTTTGACAGTCAGCGTGGCATGCAGTACTGGGGATTGAACTCAGGTCCTATCCAGGAAGGTGTTTAGATTGCTGAGCTATCTCCCCAGCCCTTGTCAGCTAATCTTATAAATTTCTATGTCTTGCATTAAATCTCTTTCTCTTGCAAATATAATTGCAATAACTCTCTACCTTGTAATTTTTCCTGGGTTCAGAGAAAAACCTACCAGCTGGACAGTGATAAGTAGGGAGCACCTATGTGGAGCACAGCTGCCCCCTCATGGCACTGGGAAACAGAGAAAGGAAGGAGGGGCTGGGGCCAAAAGTATATTTCAAGGGTAGGACCCTGGGGACCCACTTCCCCCAACTGGGCCCTAGCGCCTGAAGTCTCCACCACCTCCAATAGCCTATGATATTACAAATCTATACATGTATTAATCAGCCAATGAAGGTCTCATTGGCCCATTACTTCCAAGAGGTCATAACTCTGAGCATTGCTGCACTGGGAGCCAAGCCACCAACTTATGAGCCTTTGGGGAACATTAGCAATGCAAACCATAACGGTGAGGGACAGTGTTCTGGCCAGTGTGTGCCCAGCCCTTCCCAGGAAGCCTGACCTCTGTGCTCTCTTCAGAGCATCCTGGGGGCTCTCCTGAGTGACACATATTCTGACAACTGGCTCTCAGCAGGGTATGGGGACCCCTGCTTTCCCTGGGGGATGTGAGAAGTTCCCTGTCAGCTCTCTCCTGAGGGCCTAGGTCATAGCAGGTGGCACTGGCCTGGGAGTCAGAGAACCCCGGTCCAGACCCCATGAGTCTCTGTACAACTCTCTGTGGAGCCACGAGTGAATTATTCCAAGGCACAGGCTTTGTGTCGTGCGCTTACCGTGCACCAGAGGCTAAGCGGAACCCTCCTCCCATTTACTCCTTACATGGGGAAGAAGAAGTGTGGTTTGCCTGAGATTAAATGGCTGTGAAGGACAGAGTGGACATTGCAGCTCTGCCACCCCCACTAGGCTTTCTCATTCTATGTGGCCTTACCCCACACTCACAACTCTGTGGACATCTGCAGTGCCACCATTCTTGCCCTTCTCTGGTACTTACCAGCCAAGTGGACAAGATCTTACTCCCCTAGCCAGATAGCTCAGCAGACTAAAGCATCTACTTAGGCAAGGGAGCTGGGACTGGGGTTCAATTCCCAGTACCACATGCTGTGCTAGCCCCATACCCAGGGCTCACTGAGACAGTGACCAAGACTGGGCATGCTAATGCATGCCTGTAATCCCAGCATTTGGAAGGCTGAGAACGGGAGGATCACTACGAGTCCTAGCTGTGTAGTAAGACCCTGTGGACCCTGTAATAAATACACTAAAAAAAAAAAAAAAAATCTTACTCCTTAGATCCACAGATTCACAGTTCTAAGCCTGTTTTCTAAAATCTCCTGGGGATGCTGTGCTCACACTGAAATGCTAGCAACCTTCATAGAGTGTCACTGTGGCTGCTGTGGGGAAACTGGAGAGTCACCAACAAGTTTTGGTCTGCAGGGTTGAGGTTTCAATTAGGCTGTGGGTGGTGGAGGGAGGTAAAAGGAAAAGGAGGCCTGGTTCACTCCATTGCTTCAACAATTTTCCTTCCTTATACCCACATTTATATAGCATCTGTTATACAGCAGGGTCTGTGTTTCCTGGTAGTGGCTGCACTGTAGGATGGAGATGGGACCCATCTGCTTTTAGGTAACAGAAGAAAATCACAAGCTGACAGACACAGAAAAAAAAAAAAAAATGCTTCATGGAGCTGAATGTTCAGGAGCGCTGGCTGCACTGCCATTCAGACATAGGACTCCAGCAGCTGCCCCAGGCCAGGCAGACCATAGCCTTGGCTGTGCAGCACAGAGCAAAGCAGTTGAGTTCTCTGTCCTCATGAGGCTCCCATTCAGTCCGTACTGACGTCTCTCTCTATTTTCCTTTGGTTTTGGAGGTTTGATTTTCTCTGTTGGCTTCATCTTTAGCTAGGCTCCTCCTACAACGACCACCAGCAATGCCACTGGTAGGTGGGGTCAGCTTAGCAATCATTCACAGAACAGAAAGAAAGAAAGAAAGAAAGAAAGAAAGAAAAGGCATCTTGTAAACCACACTTAGCAAAAATCCAAGGGTAAGCTCTGATTGGATTAACCTGGACCACATGTGATCTCTTAACTAATCACTGAATTGGAGGCAATGAAAGTCATCCATTGGCTGGCCCAAGTCACGTGTTCACTCCTAGAGCCAGTTTTGCAGGGCTCAGCTCCATACTGGCTGTAGTACCTACACATACAATAAGTAGTAGGGGAAGGGCAGGGCCTTTAAAGTCAAGGAGAGGAATGGGACCTGAGGAGTGGATTCTGAGTAGGAAATACAATGGTAGTTAACATGCAAGTAAACCTAACTCCTAGGTGCTGAGCTATGGGGACCATACTCACCTAGGCCAGTGTGGGTGACCTTCCAACACTTCTACAGTTGATGGAAACAGCACTGGGGTGCAATGCAACACTCCACTAACTCTGACCACTTGGCTCAGTCTAGCCTACCAGATCTTGCCGGGGGAGGGCATGAGGTTCTTCTGATGCCGCTAGCAACAGAGCACACTTTGACTCTACCACTTGCCAACTTCTCCCTGAGCCTCAGGGTTCTCATCTGTACAATGGGAATGATTTTACTGACCTGCAGCAGAAAGACTTGAAGTGGAGGTAGTGACAATATTTATGAATCATTTGGCCTCCTGCCCAGCACATACAAGACTCTAAACAAGTACCATCATACACAGCAGGTGCTCCAGGAATGACAGCCATTGCTGTGCCCTCTAGGCTGGTGGCTCGCAGGTGAATGACTGCTGTTGCTGGCTCAGCCACTTCACCCATCTGACCAGGACCTCCTAGAACACAAAGGTGGGACTGATATTTCCCCTCTGGGTGCAGGCCCAGCTGATGTCTTGCCACACCACGGTGACATCTGCTCAGTCACTGGAAACTATGGAGCTTAGAAGGAGGGAAGTTTCTCCCTGGTTGTTGTCCAACAGCCACCTCGCCTTGAACCTCTCTCAAGCATCTATTCACAGTACACGTGTCTCAGCAGGACATAAATTTCTCAGCAGCCGAGGGAGTTATTTAAAGTCTCTATTAAAACAGCTGGACCTTGGTGGAAACAGAGCAGTTGTCACTGCTGGGACCCGAAAGGTGCCTGAAAAGGACAGGGACGTGCAGGCACGATTTATTCTAGGCTTCTCCGAATGCCTGCTTTATACTGGGCTCAGGGCATAAAGATGCCAACTGGCCTTGGCAGCAGGAGGGAAGCCTCCTGCTCGCAGCGGGTGGGCCTTCGGGAAGGACACTTCTGTCCTGGGGACGCAGGCAGCCTTATCCACCTTTTTCCTTTAATCTCATTCTTAGAAGTTGGCCACGAGCTGGGCTGTGAACTGCAGGAATGTGAGGAGACACTGCTCCGGCAGGAGCAAAAATAGATATTAGCAGCGGCCCCTGGGCTGATCTGCCTAGTGAGCCCAGTCAGCAAGGTCACCTACTGTGTGCTGGGCCCCAGATTCAATGTTACTGAGAATCGCAATAGGGGCAGAAGCCAAGGGGGCTCATGGTGATTTGTAGCTGTCATTCTGGTGGTGACAACTAAGGACAGCTATGGCACATCCGCTTGGCTCACAAGTGTCAGCTCATCCTTGCTGGTTTGTCCCCACCAGCTCTGTCATGAGGGGGTTCCCTCCTTCTGGCTTGGTTAACCCTATGACCCAAATATAGGAGGAGGAAATACTGACTTTAGGTAGGAATTTATCGTACTCAGCTCAAACTGCCTTTGGTTTCTGGTTGTGGTATCCATGGCTAATGCTTGTTTTCTGTTCTCACTTCTCAAGATCAGAACATCCCAGGAGAACTAGTACCCATTTTCTGACTGTCTGTACAAGGCCTCCCAGTACAGACTCACGCATTTTTTTCCAGATTCTTTGACTATCACAGGACAGAACGGCGAGGAGACTGTCTGACATTGGGCCCAGTAAAGGAAAACTGAGGTCTAGAGGGAGGCCACAATTTGTCCAAGATCGTGCAGAGTTTGGTGGCAGAACAGAGGCCAGGACACATTCTTCTGTACTGCAGCCTGTACCCTTCATCCCCACCTTGATCCACACGGACCTCAGGCCTGGTGCCAACCAGGCCTAGAATTCCCGACTTGAGCCACACTAGAGAGGAGCAGATTTGGGCAGGTGTCTCAGTCTGCGCTGCTAGAACAGACTACCCCACAACTGAATGGCTTTTAGACAATGGAAATTTGCTTCTTACAGTTCTGGAAGCATAGGAATTCAGGGCGAGGGCTCGCAGACCCAGTCTTTGATGAGGGTCTGCTTTCTGGCTCAGCAATAGCATGGTCTGTACACGGTTGTGTCCTCATGTGGCCATACGGAGGTGCAAGTTCTCTGAGATCCCTTTTCTAGCAATACTAGTCCCACTCACAAGCGTTCCATCTTCCCGACTTACTCACCTCCCCAAGACCTTATCTCCCGATTCCATCACCTTTGGGGTTAGGATTTCAGGCTGTGACTTTAGGGGGACACAAACATTTAGCACATTGCCAGAGATTTGGACTTTGGTAGAGGGTCGTCACAGGCAGCCTGTGAGGAAGGGACCCGTGCAATAAGTTCGCCGTGAAATAAGGAAAATAAGGTTACTGTAACATCAGTATAAAGCTGCCAACTGTTCATTCTCTGAAAGGCCTTTTGTCATAAAATTGTGTCTTCTTACTTTTTTTTTATGAGCAGAATATATTTATTGAGAGAAAGAAAGCTTCTGTCCAAGCGAGGGACAAGAGGGGGGCCTCAAGTGGGTGTCACCTTGTCTTCTTACTTTTGGTTTATCCTTCCTTTCTTGTAGAGAAGGATTGTGAGAGCTGACTTCATGCCTTGGAATTTTCTCAGCTGGTGCTGGAATTTTTATAAAACTGTCCTGGTGCCCAGCACCCCTTGTGTGGCATATAGTGTCCCTCCAACTTCACGACAAACCTCTTTCCTGAAACATCCAGTAGCACTGCCCAACTCTCATGTTCCTCTGAATCCAATTTGGGAAATGCTGGCCTTTAAAAATCAGACTGATTTGTCGGTGGACAGTTTCAGCATGGGCTGGCCCCTCCTGTGCGTCTGCACCCAGCCTTGGAAGGCCTGAGCGTGCGCATTCACGCACGTGTCTGCTCTGCTTGGTCCCCTGGAGAGATAAATCAAACTGCTGGGGCTTGGTGAGGCCCAGATCCCCACTTGCTGACGTCACTGAGGACAAACCATCGCCAGCAGGAAAGCAGTATCCCCACAGCCCCTGGGCTTCCTGGCTTGTTCCCCTTCAGAACAAGCAGTTTCTTGTGCTTCTGTACTGCAGGCCACAGGAGCAGGATCTAGATGCTGGAAATTTTGGAAGGCATGATTCCTGTCAGGGTGTCTGGAATCTCCATCAAGGTAGGAGACAAGAGAGGCAGGTCATATGCCCTCAGGGAGGACCTTCTAATCTTAGGATGAAGAATTCAAGGTTTTGTTTAATTGGACCACAATTACTCATGTAGCTTCATCCTGGGCCTCAGCTCCCTGGGTCTCCACCCCTTAGGCCCCAAGCCTCCATCCAACTGTGGTCTTGTGGGCCATGCTTGCCCTCATGTCCAGCCCTTATATGTGCTGGCTCTTTGGTTTAATGGTCCTCCTTCCATCTCTCTGCACATTTTATCTAGAGAACTCTTTCTTATCACCACTGAAAAGTCATTGCTTCCTCCTTTTGTCCCCAATAAGTGAGCAGGATCAGGTACCTTTATCCACTCCATCAGAGTTTTAAAGAGTTTGCATAGATTCACACCTCCAAAAAAACTGTTGCAGCTATGGGACCCTCTGTTCATCCCCTATCTCCCCTCCTCTGCTACTGCCTCCCTAATGGTAGTTCACTCTATTGGGGTGATTGCTCTTCCTTGGACCTCGGGAGATTCTTGGATGGGAGATCGGGCTTTTGTCTTCTTCTCTCTCCATGCACATTGCCCACTGGTACAGCAGGAAGCTGGGCTTGGATTCAGCTCAGAGCAAGCTGTCTGTGGGGTGAGTGGGAGGGGTGTTTATTAACATTAACTGAGCATTTGGTATGTGTCAGGCACCATGGCAAACCCACTAATGGCTTTAAATTACAGGGCTGTAGGAGTAACACAGTGGTAGTAGTATTTGCCTAGCAAGCAAAAACCCTTGAGTTTGAGCAACGGAACCACTAAAACAAGTTTTAAATCCCTCCATCCTCCCTGAAACAGTGTCACTGAGCTTCCGTTTTTCCTTTTGGTAAGTTGAGACACAGAGTAATTGAAAAACCTGTTCCAAATCCACCAGGGACTAGTTAGTGGAGTTGGGGGTGGGGCTAGGCAGACACACTAGAACTTCTTCCTGCTCTTTAGGGAGGTGTCATCAAGGCTGAAGGGTCTTCTCTTGGGAATCAGATGACATTGCTGGGCCATCAGGAATGTGCATGCCAGGGCTCAGACCTTGTGGCTGCCCACAGGAGGTTGGGATGGACCCTGACAGCCTAGAGAGGGGTCATGGGATTCTGGCCTTTGGAGGGAGTCATAGGAGCATGGTCAGTGCCAAGCAACAAACAGGTCAGGGGCAAAAGAAAGAAGTGTCCAGCCACGGTGGTCTCTAGAAGACAGGGTACTGATGTCTGTCCTGTTTGGTGCTAAGAATTCTACGTGTGTCCCAGCCTTCTAAAGCATCGGCGGCAGCACCAGCCTCCTCTTCGTGATCCTACATGGAGTAGGGGAGGCTGGCAGAGTCTTATGCTTGGGCACCATGGACAGAGGAAGGCCATAGGTCCCAGAGAATGGACAGGGACCCATCTGGAGGACACAGGTGAGATCCCACGTAGGAGGAAGAAAGACTGCTGGACACCAGCCACTCTGTAAACCTTTGACACCTGGGGTGCTGGGATTTCCCTCTGCTTACGCTTCCAAGTGTTGGCCCAGTAAAAGCTGTACACCTCAAGAAGCCTGAGGTTGGAGCTGCCGGAGGATGTTCGTGCAGACTTGCCCAGAGGAGCAGAAATGGACCCTTCCTGGTCGCAGTTGTACTTCCATTCATTTCCATTGAGATATTTGCCCAGTGAAAACACTTGTGCTCATCTGAACCTCAGGAGCTGACTGACATTTCCACTTCTCTCTGTCCTAGTGCCTCACAGAGCCCCAGGGGACTGACTCAGCGGCTGGAAGAGCCTGGGCCATTAGAGGGCGATCTTGGATCAGTAAAATGATGCTCCAGAAGGTGCTGGGTGCACGTTTTATAGACCTAAACTCCCTCCCACTTGCCACTGCCACCCCCGTGGTGACCATGACTTTCACGATAATACCCCTATAATACCAGGAAATGGAAGACATATTTAGTGCAGCTTTGCAAGCTACTTTCCTGGTTGTTTTCCGTTTTGTTTTCGAATAGATCAGACCCTCGCATGTACCAATCCTTGATTGCTGGGACAAGGGGATCAATGTGTTCGAAAGGCCCATCCTGGACACATCCCAGAGGAAGACCAGGAAATGAAAGAAGAACATTTGCCAAACACATATCTGATAAAGGCCTTCTTATATCCTAAATAAAGAACCCTCATAGGCAGTCATAATAAAGCACAGGACTCCACTATCAGAGATCTTTGAGCAGAGATTTCATCAAGGAAGAGAAAGGGATGTCAAATGAGAACATGGAGAGCTGCCCAATAATGTTGCTATTAAGGACATTCGAAATGAAGCCCCAGGGAGATATCACCTTGCCCCCGCCCCCCAAGTCCCAAGGCAAAGCAATGGGCGATGCCTGTGGGTGAGGAGGAGGTCGCGGGAGCTCCCCACGCTGCAGCTGGGATCTCAGAGCACAGCAATGCTTTTGGACACGACATAGCGGTTGTGGTACTTGATCATTCTAGAAGTATTTGCACAGCAGAGAAAACAGCATATGCCCACAAGACAGCATGCACACATTTAGAAGATCTATAAACTGGAAACAATCTGAAAACCCAAGAGCAGGTGAATGGGTAAGCAAAATGTGACAGACACAGGCAGGGAAATTCTGGACAGCAAGGAGAGAGGATGGGACACGGATACAGAGAGTGATGGCTGTCGTCATCAAGGTGCAGAGTAGAAGAGGCCCAAGACGAGCACGCATCATACCACTCCCATTAGGTAGCCTGTGGAAAACAAAAAGTAACCAATAGCATCAGAGAGCAGTCCGTAGCCTGGCTCAGGGAAGCAAGGTCAGAGGAAGTGGGGGTAGAGGAGGGTGGCCGAGGGCAGGGGGCCATCCCTGGGGGTCAGGGATGTGTTTGCTCTCTGGGTTGCAGTTGGTATCTCATGGCTATACTCACACCTGCCAGACTTACCATTTGGACGTAATAAATATAAATGATATTTTGTATGTCAGTGATAATGCAATAAAGCTATTTCAAATATTAGAATGTCACTAAGTTTCAGTGTCATGAGAACTTTGGAAGATGAAGGCGCCCTGGGCTAAAGGCATCTCCCTCATCCTCTCTGTATTAGCAGCTTTGATGCGTGTTTTGCAGCATGGTGGATGGTGACCTGCCCCACCCATCATCAAGCTCATAGGGTCTCTGTCTAACTCACTTTGGACAGTGGGCTGTCTGCAACTGTGACCCCTTGTAGCACTCCCAGGCTGACTCCTGTGTCTCTGTCACTGTCTGCTTTCTGCAGGGTGAGAGGCTTATGGAGTGCAGCCAGGTGGCTCTGGATGCCCAGCTGAGGTCAGCTACAACAGCTAAGTCCGTGGCATCAGCCAGCAGCCATAGAACACCTTTGATGGATGAGTGGGTCCAGCCAAGATCAACAGAGCTGCTTGGCCCACCTGCAGCTGACCCCAAGGAACTGAGGGAGAGATATGTTTTGATGTTAGCCAACGAGGTTCTCTGATCTGGGTTAGGCATAGCAACTGAGAAATTACTTAGGCCTTATAAGGAGGAATGGTGTGGGCTCTTTGAGGTTTTCTAAATGAAATAAGACACAATGGGTCTTCGTGGCAAGAGTGAACCAGCCAGAGGATTATAGAGACTGCAAAAGACAGGAATGCGCAGAAGCACGTGGCCTGGGAGAGAGAACTCAGTTTGGGAAGCTTGGACAGTTCCTCAGAACTAAGGATGGTGGGTGGTGGGGGATAGGATGGAGAGAGAGGCTGGGTCACATCCTGAGATGCTCAAATGCCAGCCTCAGGCACTTGAGGAAAGAGGGACTCACTGCAGACTGTTGATGATGCTGGTCTTTTAGAAAGACCTAGTCGGGTGTAGTGGCTCACGCCTGTAATCCCAGCACTTGGGAGGCTGAGGTAGGAGGATCAGTGTGAGTTTGAGACCAGCCTGGGCTACAAAAGTGAGCTCAA
>PVJA010057714.1:0-10346 GCA_004027025.1 Myocastor coypus
ATCCATGATCCCTGGGATTATGGGTTTTAGTACTGATGGGATTATGGGTGGAAGTACTTCTGGGATTATGGGTGTAGCCTAGGGCGGGAGCTAAGGCGGAGAGCCTGAATGTAATATAAAGAGAGACAGAGAGACAGACTGGAGCTCGAGCTGGTGCTGCTGCTCTGCTGCCCTGTTTGGTTGGCTGCCTCTGCCACCACTTTGCTGCTGTTCTGCCGCCTTGAACTGGATGCTCTCTGCTCTGTTCCACTCAGCCTTGGGCCAACCGAATATGGACTGAAACCTCCACAAACTGTGAGCTAAATAAACCTTTCCTTCCTTCATTTTGAGTGTTGGGTATTTGTCCCGGCAACGAGCAAAAAGTAACTAAGACATAAACAATAATCTTTAAAACTAGAAATTAAATCCAAGGTTTTCCCAGATTCTCCATTGGTTTAGCCATTCAAAGTGAGGTATACCTAGCTGTTTCAACCTCTCAATTTGTTTTAATAATTATAATTTTATGATTTATGCAAGAAGTGATCAGATAGCATGTTCTAAAAGAGCAAAATAGCATGAGAGTTTTAATCAACAGAACATGAGAAAATCAGCCTGCAGCATAAAAAGAAAAGCAGAACAAACCATCTGCTATTATGCAGTGAAAAGAGATATTCAGGCAAGAGACCTATTTTTCCACATTTGTGTAATCCTTATGTGAAGATTTATCAACATTCATGGACATTTCTCTATGTAAACATTATCATATGTGCACTTCATAAGGATTGGCATTAAGCCTTGATTTATCAGCATGGCTAGGTAGAAAAATGCTGCATAAATGTGAAACTGAGGATGTGCCAGGAACTCAGCGTGGCTCTACATCTGCCTGATAGTTTACAAGACTTGCACAAAAGCAGAAGTCAGCCAGTGGAGAGCTTGGCATTGCCTCAAGTCTGTCTGAAGGATGCACAGTGGTGCGGCAGCTCGCCTTGTACTGCGCTCTTCATCGCCACGGAGCTCTGAGCGTCTCTCAAAGCAAGCCACTGGCTCCAAAACATCATTTGAAAATTACTTGTTACTTGAATGTTTTTGTTTCAAATAGCAAAGGAGACATTATGGAGGGCAGTCAGAACTTCACTTCAGAATGTAGAGGTGTTTCCATTTGGGTGTACATGCTGCTGTCAAGGGAACGTGTACAGGGATGGCCATACCCACAGTCTCTTCTCTGTTTAAGGCTCCACTCTGAAAGCAGTTCCTCTGACAGATGAAACCCTTGACCTTCCCCCAGCAGGACTCCACCAACCTCTTCATGAGGACTTAATATGTGTACACAGCCCCAAGAAGTACCTGTTTTATTTTGCTTTTGTTTTACAGTAGCTGAGGGTAGAACCAGCTGATGGCCTTGTGCATACTAAACAAGCATTTTACTTCTGAGCCACATCTTCAGCCTTAGGGGCCACAAAATACGGTGAATTCACAAGAGGACTTTCAAAAACTGTAGACAGAAATTTCTTATTTTTCTCACCTGACAACCACACTTTTATAATTGCTGAATGAAAATGAGACCAAAATGATCACAATCATTCATTTTTAAAATGTATTTAGCTCAGTATTTAAGTGTTCCCCATTTAACAGTCATTTATACTATCTAAACCATTATATGTGTTGAGGTAGAAGTTACAAACATACACGCACACACACACACACACACCACAGAAAACAGAAGATGACTATGTCATCCGTCATGATGTATCACTGTTGCAAACTCTGATAACACAAAAATTCAAAGTTACTAGACAACAACCACTAATACCATATCTTCTGCACTTACCCTGTAAGCCAGTGTCAAATTTACTGAAATATTGAGTGAATGGTCAAAAGAAGGAAATCATAGTCCTTGAATTCCTCAAATACCTACATTTTAGCAAAAGAAAACTGAGAAGACACATAGCTTGGATTTTCTGAAAGTTGTACGTAAATTAGTGATAAAAATGAGAGAGGCTGTTACATTTTCATTGTAATTACAGCTTTTAGAAGTGTTTCTTAAGTCCTCCTGACGATGGGATACAGTATTTCTTTTATACAAATGTTTTCTTTAAAAAGGTTAGAGAGCTGAAATAACTGTGAACTCCTCACATTCCATTCCGTGTGATAGAATTGGAATGAACTTTTTACAATGTATTACAAATTCCAAAGGCAGGAAGGAGGAATGAGCTAGACATCTCAGATGGAAGGGGAAAAAAAGCCTCTCCTCCTCTAAGAACAAGCTGCAGTCAACATGTCATTTAGATAAATTAATATCTTTACTCCCCAAAACTCAGCCAGATATTTTTATTTTGCTGGGGGGCCTAGTAATTTTTGATTTATGGAAATTCTCAAGAATTTGTTGCTTAACTCTAGTAATAAAACCTTTTTGGATATCAAAATATTTTAGCTAGTCCATCATGAAAAGTTTTCATCTTCCGCAAATTGCTCAGCACTTTCTTGTCCCATGCATTTTTGCCCTCTAATCATTCCTCCGGAAGACCCATGAACTGTAAACAGTCAGGATTTAAAACCTTAACACCAGAGGAAACATCAGTCCACAACACGCCCTAACAGATATTTAAATGCTCATGTGCTTTCTATAATTTTCCTAGCTACTGCCTCGAGTGCTTACCCAGGATCACCATAATGTTTAAACAAGGGTGTGCAGTGTGGGGTCAAGGGGAGTCGGATGGGTTAATGTTTGCACAGTACTTTGGACTAGACAAACTCGACACTGCGCCTATTGTGCTAAATATAAAAGGTGCTTTATTTGACACCGGAGACCAAACAATGGTAAAATAAAATGTTAAGTGTAGGAGTTGAAGGAGAGGAGGAAAGAGGCTACTCAGCTATAAAATTGATGGACAAATCCCGCTGCATTCACATGGTCCACGTTGGCTAAGCCTCTTCTGCGAGTACTTTCTTGCTGTAGAAATAGGCTCCCATCCTGCTTTCTGAATAAAGCACTTGCCACTGAGATGCTTGGCGCTGCTGAAAACCTCTCCAGACTTTGCAGACAGCTTAAAGCCATGGAATTGCATCTTAAAGAGAAGCGATCCTCAAAAGTAAAGTCAAACTATGAAATTCATAATTTGGACAGTCTCATTTCTGAGTCTGTCAAAAGTCTGTGGGCTAGGACTGACTCCATATCCGGATTTCTCCAGAAATCATTCATTCACACATTTACCAAACGTCTACCAGTCCAGTGTGGGAAAGGGGTGAAGATTGGAGTCTTGCGGAATGAACAAGAGTGATGTTAAACAATTCCTGGTGAGCTACAAGGAATAGATGCTGTAACTATCAGCGTGACAGAAATTAAGACATCGTGCTTTGAGGGAACTAGACACTATGATTTGAGAAGCGAATGACTAGAGGGAGATGCTTGTGACAGGCTCTTAAAGAGGTTAAGACTCTTAAAGAGGTAAGGTCTCCGCTCCAGCCACTATTAAGACCTTAAGGGAGACTCTGTTCTTTAAATAAATCCAGCCTATTCTAAAGGAAGAAGAGCACAACAAAGAAAGGCCTTCTTTTAGCAGAGGATGCCAGGCAACCCAGTTGCCTCTGGCAGGGAACAGGGACTGAGGGACAAGACTCATTCCCGTTAACAGGAAGCAGCTGGGCCCAAGTGGTCCAGAGGCCATAAAACTCCCATTTTGTCACTTTCCCATTAATATTCACTTGGATCTAAGTCTTCAGCCAGTAAGAAACTATCTTTAAAAGAAGAACAAGGGGCTGGGGAGATAGCTCCACGGCACAAGTGCCTGCCTGGCAAGTGCAAGGTCGTGAGTTCAAACCTGAAAAATAAATAAATAAATAAAAATAAAAGAAGAACAAGTAAGAGCATTTTCCAGTTAGAAAACAGGAAAGTGTGCCACGGCTGTCACAGGAGGCTTCTTCTAACTATTTTGCTTCTGCCTTCAACCATGAGCTGGTTCTTTCACACCTCTTTCAGGAGTTGCTGCCGGACGCCCTGTGTGATAATGGAGAGATTGTGGTGAGACAGTGTAGTCCCTGCCTGGCGTCAAGGAGCTTACAGTTTAGTGGAGGAGAAAGACACGCAAACAGACACCCTGTTAGATCTAATCATCTACACAGGGGGAAATCTGGGGGCAGCACGACCTGTTGGCTTTGATGAAGTCAAGAGGTCCAGCCTGAAGACGCCCGGGGCCTTGTTCAGATGGGGAAGATGATGCCTCTCTTCAGAAAGACTGCACAGTTTTGACCCTAGCCTTGGGTCCATACCCAGGTAAGAGTCCAGAGATCTTTACTTTATTCCAAGCGGCTTCTTCATGCGGACCATTTTGGTGCCATATCTAGAGTTCACTATTATCCCCCAAAAGATTTTGTCCGCTACCTTTGACACACGAATCACTTGAAATGTTAAGACATAAACATCATTAAACACATTCAGACACACACTATGCTACATGTTTGCAAGATGCTGTGATAGAGTTTGGTGAAGGAGAGCAGGATAACTTCATTTTAGCACTGGATATGAGCCTGACGTGGTGGCCCACACTTGTGATCTCAGCCTTCAAGGATGCTGAGGCAAGAGGACTGCTATGAGTTCAAGCCCAGCCTGTGCTACACAGTGAGGCCCTGTCTCAAAAAAAAAAAAAAAGTGAATGCACATATAGGAGTAAAAGTATCTAAGAGCTTCCTGTGCTATTCAGTGTGAGATCAGCTACTCACACAGGAGATCTTTGTTTTCCTATCCAGAATGGACACCGTGGTAGGTAAATACACTCTATTTTATGTTATTGCTCTTTACAAAATTTTAAAACATGTGACTTTTTCTTAGATTTGTCAAATATCTGATGTTTCCACAAAACATCACATTTTTGACAGTGTATGTCTCCCTTGTCCAATTCTTACTTGTATAGCCACGACTTCATCTACTTAAAACTTATTTGTTCCAACTCTGCTGCTCACAAGAAACCTTACACTGCTCCTGACAGCCTGTGAGAGGCTGGGAAAAGCAGGTCAGTGGCAGAAATGCCCTCTTCAGATAGTGAGAGACGAAGACTGGAAGAGCAGGCTGGGGACATAGCCCAGCAGTCCAAGCACCTGCCTGGCCAGCAAAAGGACCCAGGTTCAGGCTCCAGTACTGCATGCTGTGTTGTCCCAAGAACCCTACGTATGCTGTGCTGGCCACCGAAACCAGGCACAGTAGCGCACACCTGTAATCCCAGAGATGTGGTGGCTGAGACAGGAGGATCACTGTGAGTCAAAACTATGTAGTGAAACCCTGTGCTAAGTAAATAAATAAAGGTTTAAAAAATAAAACAAAAAAGACTAAAAGAGGGCTGACGGGGCTTCATTGTAGTTTGACTTTTACCAAAATGGAGAAAAAGTGGAATGACTACACCAGAACTCCATGACTTTTTCTTCTCCATACTGCCAGCATTTACTGTGACCAAAGCAAGATCTTTCACCATGCATGTGATTCTGTCTTCTAGACTAAATCTGTTGACAATTCACAAATGGAAGAAATGATTAACAGTTCAATCACTCAGGCACTCTGACCACTCCTCCTTCTAAACCTGATGTTATTTCTCTTGGGGTCCGTAGCAAATCAACTATGTTGGACAGGCAGGGAAAATCATGTTTTAATACTCTCTGTGACCAAACAGGAAACACACAATAACATTGTCCATAAATGATATCTTGATGGCAGAGATATTATTTTAATCAGGGAAGTAAAGAATAATCATAAAGCTAGCCAGATAGCTCAGCGGACTAAACACCTGCTTAGGCAGAGCAGAGCATCTGAGATTTGATCCCCTGCATGCCGTACCTGCCCCACCCCTGGGGCATGCTGGGACAGTGATGGAGATTGGGTGTGGTGGAATGAGCCTATAATCCCAGCACTTAGGAGGCTGAAGACATGAGAATCACTGAGTCCAATTTATGGAGTGAGATCCTGTATAGCCTTGTACTAAATACATAAAAAGAAACAAAAAATAATAATCATAAATAAAAATTAAATACATATTGCAACAAAAGGGGGAATAATAAGCTATTTAACTATATGAATGTTTTCTTCCTTACACACACAAAGAAATGATTCTATAAAGCCCAACTACCCATGGTTCATAAACAGATTTGAACATAGAAGGACTGAATTGAAAATGGAAGTGTCATAGGCTGATGACAACCTTGAACACCGGATGTGATGCTTGTCAGATCTAACATATTCCTGTTAAGTAGAAGGTGATACCACTGCTCTACCATCTGCAAAGGATTCTGAAACAGAAAGACTGTGGACTTCAAGCCCAGGCTATGAAAACTAAGACCTTGGGAGCCAGATACAAGGAGGAGGACAAATCCCAGCAGAAATATTTTGCCTGGGGCATTGAGAAGCCACTGTACCCATGCAGCCTGTTCACCTTGAGCTGAGGAAAGCCATTCTGTCCAGTACTCCTTAGCTTCAGAAAATACCATGACCCCTCAAGTTGCTCTCCCGTCTCCTTTCCTCTGATGGGTTGTGAGTGGAGGATGGTGTCCAGAACTGGCAGGAAGACATCATGACCAGACCTCTATACACAGACTCCATCTTCATTAACCTTCCCAAACACTAGGACTGACCTCTGTTGAACATACTCCATTCCATCTAGTGTGGTCTCTTCGTCCCATCTCCCCCTCTCCGCCTCTTATTCTGAGGTGAAGTTCTGAAAGCATGTCATGTGCTCTCACTTCTTTTCTTCTCGCTTCACACTGCATGCCATGTTTGAATGCCCCCTCCTCCCAGCCACCTCCTGGCCCGTGTGTTCAATGCTCAGTGCCCAGCATGGTGCCATTAGGGAATGGCAGACACTGTAAGAGGCAGGACCTGCAAGGAGGGCTGCTGGCCACTGTAGGTACTGTGTGCTCTTGAAGGAGACTGTGGGACCCAGACCTTCCTTTTCCCCTCAGTCTCAGGGTTCCCTCATGATGCACTACCTCACCATGAGCAAGGAGACCAGCAAATGAACATGGGCTGAAACCTCTGAAATGACCAGCTAAACAATCTACTGTCTTTATACGTTGATTAGTGTAGTTATCTGGGAGCGTTAACCAGATTCAGTTCTCTTCTGTTCTACATGACCCTTATATTGGCACTATTTTGCCATAGACGCACTTCTTCACTCACCGGCCAAGACTGTTGAGTCACTGCATTGAAAGCAAAATGATTTTTAACACCTTTTCATTAGAGGGGAATAATAAGCTATTTAGCTATGTGAATGTTTTTTTTCCTTACACACACAAAGAAATGATTTTATAAAACCCAACTACCCATGGTTCATAAACAGATTTGAAAATAGAAGGACTGAATTGAAAACAGAAGTATCACAGGCTGATGGGAGTCTTAGACACTTGTAACGGGTATGGCCGTGACATTTTCATATACGTATATGGCGTCCCTACATATTATCCTCCCTTGTCCTCCTCTGCCTCAGTCCTATACTCTTCACTAGGCACTCTCTCCTTTTTACATTCCACAAATTTATCTTTCTGAGTCTTACTCATTTTACATACCATGATGACCTCCAGTTGCATCCACTTTCCTGCAAACGACATGATTTCATTCTTTTTTATGGCTAACACCCTCCATTTATGCATATCATGTGCTCTCTATCCACTCATCTACTGGTGGGCACTCAAGCTTATTCCATAACCTGGTAATTGTTAACTGAGCCACAATGGATGTGGATATGGGAATATTTCTGCCGTGTGCTGAGTTTTTCAAATATATACTAAGGAGTGGTGTAGCTTGATCATATAGTAGCTCTAGTTTTAGTTTTGTTTTGAAGACCCACCAAATTTTTTTTTAATTTTTTTATTTTATTTATTATTTTTATTCTTGTTTCAGAACCCTTGTTTGTTTATTCACTCATTTTTATGGCCGGCTCAGCCCACCCCAGGGCAGGGCTGGCACAGCATGTGGTGCCTGGGATTGAACCGTAGTCCCTGAAGCTGCCCAAGCTTTCCCAAGCAGGCGCTTTAGACCACTGAGCCATCCTGCTGGGCCCCAACCCACCAAATTTTTAAGGTACTAAAATCTGCATATCTTAAACCATCCCAGCCAAAGGTTGACAGATGAAACATCAATATTCCAATTAACATTTATTTATAATTTTCTTTCATTTCATATGACTATTCCATCCAGGATTTTGCTTTTTATATGTCTGTTCGTCTGTTTCAGTAAGTGCAAATATTTAGATCTCCTATATGTAAATTCTTTAGAATGTCAACATACAATGTTTGCAGTCTACATTTAGTCAGTGATTTGAGGATATGTGGCAAATCACTTTGGACTGAAATGACATTTTTGATTCATGAAAATCATATGTACCACCATTTAAATAAGGAACAAGGCTCTGTCAGTCTTAGAAGAGGATATTATTTTAGAATGGCATGAAACTCTTTTCTCTTGATTCAGTAACTGTGGGACATATATCAGAAAGATATTATAAGCCATTTCGTGAATTTTTGTGTCACAGATCCAGAGTCTATAACATAAGACATGAATTAAACTTTTTTTTCTTTTTTTTTCACTTTTTTTTATTGTTTAAATTTAACACGGGTTATATTACATATTTTCATCATCAGATCAGTTTAGATTAATACATATAGGTATATAAGATTGATCAAACAATTAAACATTAACCCTTCTAAATCAACATTATTATCATTTTTTCCCCTTTCTTTTCTTTGAAAGTTGACATATTGCATAATGTCCTCACAATCATTCTACAGAGTACATTGTGTGGGCATGACCCACCTCGCTATTGATGTTGCTTAGAAAAAAAAAAAAGGAAAAGAATATGCTTCTCTTTGGACTAAGAGGAAGCAGGTACATATACAGTCAAATGTTCTGCAATTGCAGTGAGCCACCAGTGAAGCTTGTGATGTTGGAAACTATTGAATCTAAGCCTCCTAAAGCTCATCTCACCAATCTAGCTCTGTGCTTCATGCATTGTAATTAAGCATTTTTTTTTTTCCTGCTGGGTGGTCAAGGGCAAGTTGAAGCAAGACCTGTATAACAAAACTTTTTTTATTTTTTTTGTATCTTCCAGGGTCAAATCCCCTCAGGATTAAGTTTGGGACCACAGGCAGTACTTTGTAGAACTGTTGTTAGTGTCAGCCTTCGGGACAAGTCATGGCCATTGCTTGGCCATTTTGCTTTCTGTGAAAGCCTGAGAGAATGTTTTTCTCTGGGTGACTCTCCTTAGACGCACCACAGTTCATTCATCCCTTTCCTCTGAGATCCCATAATCTCCTTGACCAGGAAATTTGGGACACCTCTGAGTTATAGGATATTACAGCACAGGTTCCCTTATATCCTGGGTCTTTATTGACCTTGAAGGTCTAGGGCCAAAATATTGGCTATCCTTATGGCCCTTCTTTTTCTCCAATTTTTGGTCTGTTAACTTACATTCTTAGCCCTCCAGCAGAAAAGCTTTCTGATACTATTACTCTGTAACATAGGTACTTCAGCTTATCATCACTGGCTTTCTGAGTATCAAATATCTTTGACTTAGCTTGGAAATGATATTTTCTGGCCATCATCGATATTCTAATAACTTTCTATACAATGTGATATAAGCAGTTACACAATTTTGACACAGATATTTGGAAATTCAAGGAAATACAAAATTGTACCCTTTCAAGAATATGGTGTTTGGCTCAGTCTCTTATTTTCAAGTACTACTCTTGAGAGAGAGAATGACAGTAACTGAGTTTACACCGGGAGCAGTACACATCAAAAAGACAAGAGTGACATGTATTCCAAACATAATTTTAGCGTTACATTGTGCCATAATCAATATGCTGAGCCCCTTGAAGGTTCTTAAGACCAATATCTGATTCATCCTGTGTACATCAGTGTATGGTTTTGCTATTGATATGTTTTCTGCTTTATCTGCTTCCAGTTGCTTCATTGTTTAGTGCATAACACATTCAGCTGTGTTATGCCCTTAAGCTCTTGTTTTCTTCTTTAAAGTTCTTATATTAGGGAGACTATACGATATTTACACATATAGGTCTGGTTTATTTCACTAATGAGTATATGTTCACTATACATCCATTTATATATGAAGTCTTCAAACTTATCATTCTTTATGGATGAGTAGTATTCCATTATATAAAAATACCACATTTTTTTAACCATTCTTCAAATGATGGACATTTTGGTTGTTTCCAAGATTTGGCTATTACAAATTGGGCTGCTATAAACATAGGTGCACAGATATTGATATGGTATGAAGTTTTCAGTTCTTCTGGGAAAATTCCCAGTAGGGGGATAGCTGGATTGAACGGAACTTCCAATTCTAGTTTTGTAAGGATCCTCCACACTGCTT
>PVJA010057715.1:0-10349 GCA_004027025.1 Myocastor coypus
TCTAGAGGCTCCACCCTCCAGGCCAGAAAGGCAAACAGGGGAGACCTTACTTCAGTAGTGCTGGGGTAGGCTGAGCTGCCTGTTACTACTGTTACTCGCATCTACATTTCACAACTTCAGTAACAATAACCTTAATGCAAACAAATCTGAACATAAGCCATTTTTACCACTTAGCTTTTTACAAAAACTTTTTAGTTATAAAATAGCATCATAAGCCGGGCGTGGTGGCGCACGCCTGTAATCCCAGCACTCGGGAGGCTGAGGCAGGAGGATTGGTGAGAGTTTGAGACCAGCCTGGGCTACAAAAGTGAGCTCAGGACCAGCCTCAACTGCATAGCAAGACCCTGTCTCAAAAAAGACCAAAAAAAAAAAAAAAAAAAAAAAAAAAAAAAAAAAAAAAAAAAAAAAAAAAAAAAAAAGCATCATAATTAATACTTCCAGGGGCCCGGAGGGATGGCTCAGTGGTCTGAAGCGCCTGCTTGGGAGGGCTTGGGTGGCGGCAGGGACCGCAGTTTGATCCCCGGCCCTGTGTGCTGCTCCCGGCCCTGCCCTCAGGGCAGGCTGAGCCGGCCATAAAAATAAACAAACAAAAGTTCTGAAACAAGAGAAAAAACAAAATAAAATAAATAAAATTCTTTAAAAAAAAAAATACTTCCACCTGCATTCCCTTTGGATTAAACGACTCTTTTTTCATTGTGTAAGGATCAAATATCTTGCGGTGCCTAATGAAGCCCTGTAAAGGAGTAAAAGACTGACTGTGAGGTAACTGGAATTCAATAGAAATTACCTTTTGGGCGTCCCAACTTCTTCCTATTGATTTCTCCACCCAGGTGTCCCCTGAGTGGCCCTCTCTAGAGCAGGCCAGCCTATCCACCCTTGAACTGGGGCGTGGCTCCTATCTCCTGAAACCTCTCACAAACCATTCACTTACTCTTACTGAATATTTGTAAGTAAAATTTACAGTTGGTCCAGTGACAGGAATGCCTACAGAAGGAATCGTAACTATTGCATAAAAATGTCATTTGCAAGTGAGCACCTCTCAGGCTACACAGATCACTTCTAGAGATAGACAAAAGAATTGGCTGGAGGACCTGGCCCCGAGCACTGAGCTCTGTCTCCAGACACTTGTGTTCTCTATGTGATCACTTGGCAAACATTCTTAGCAACTGGACAAGATTTTTATTTTTTATTTTATTTATTTATTTGGACAAGATTTAAACCTGAAGCTTACAGGTGAAACTCATGTATCACCTCGCATGACATTTTACATGTTGGTTAGCACTTTAAAGCTGACAAAGTCTCTTGGTTAACGTATAAGGTACAGATGTAAATCATTTGCCCTAATAACCACTGTAGAATTTAGACTATTGCAAGCTGCCTCAACCTAAATCCTGAAAGAGTTACTCATTAAGTTATTCAGCTGAAAAGCTCAGGCAGAATTCCTAGTTTACTAGCAGGGAGAGAAAAAGTACAATAGGCAAATGGAGATCTTTTAGTGGTCAAGAAACCTTTGGGTCTGGCCACTATCCTTCAGGTGTTCTCAGTTTCTTTTGATGCACACAACCAGAATTCAGTCTCCAGAAAGGAATCTAGCTGTCTCTCTGGTCAACATTCCATCAGCCATAGGCTTTAATGGGGACTCATTAAAGAATAGCTGGGGAAACTGGTCCTCTGCTTCAAAGAGTAGCAGCTGCTCTAGGAGCATTTGCTAGCTGGCAGAGTAATCACTGTTTGTCAAAGTTCTACAAGGGTTAAAAGCCGGAACAAATCGGGCATGGTTGCGCATGTCTGTAATCCCAGCACTTGGGAGGCAGAGGCAGGAGGATCAGTATGAGCTTGAGACCACCCTAGGCTACAAAAGCGAGCTCAAGGCCAGCCTGAGCTGCATAGCGAGACCCTATCTCTTTTTTTTTTTTATTATTATTTATTTATTTTTTTTCTTGTTTCAGAACTTTTGCTTGTTTATTTATTTTTATGGCTGGCTCAGACTGCCCTGAGGGCAGGGCTGGCGCAGCATGTGGTGCCCGGGATCGAACCACGGTCCCTGCAGCTGCCTGCAGGCGCTTTAGACCACTGAGCCATCCTGCCAGGCCCCGCGAGACCCTATCTCAAAAAGACAAAAATAAAATTAAATTGAAAAGCATGGACAAGGTTACCTAGCATTTTACAGTAAAGGCTTTAAGGTCTACAACTTAGCCGGGCGTGGTGGCTCACGCCTGTAATCCCAGCACTCGGGGGGCTGAGGCAGGAGGATTGGTGCGAGTTCGAGACCAGCTTGGGCTACAAAAGTGAGCTCAAGGCCAGCCTGAACTGCATAGTGAGACCCTGTCTCAAAAAGACAAAAAAAAAAAAAGAAAAAAAAAAGAAAGAAAGAAAGTCTACAACTTATCTCTTACCACCTAAATGATGTCTAGACTTAGGAGAACAGGTTGGAAATCTCCCTCACACTAAATGGGTTTTGGTCCCATACGTGCGCTGCTTTTGGAGATAGCTCCGTCTGGTGCCACCCAGAAGCCGGTTCTCTCCACCGTGTCTCAGGTTTAGTCTCCCGAAAGAGACCTGCCCAGAACACTAAGTCAGGACATGGCTTCTATATGTGGCCTCCTGGACAGGCATAGTCCTCTTTGTGTCATCTGACCCAGAGACAGGGTATGTGTCCTTTTTCTAAAATGACTTCCCTGTCTTCGGCGTTAACAAACGCTCGTTTTCTAAGGGCTTCACTGAGTTGGAACAGTCTGTATTGTTCTCCTAATTGTACATGCCTCTAAAAAGGAAAGTACAAAGAGGTAGGAAAATAAAATCAGGAACAAAGTCAAAGCAAGGAAACTGAAACAGAGCAGGCCCGACATTCCCTCTAGCATGTAGAGGGGGATCAAAGCCAGTCTATACCAGTGAAACCTGTCCTCCAAGTCTTTGAGAACGGTCATAGACCTAATGTCATAATGTTATTTAGTTGGCAAAAGGAGTCCCATGTTTCATAGATAGCCATGTATAATTTCTAAGTCTGAGCTAGATTAAAGAGTCCCATTTTACAGAAGCTTACATAAAATCCACTGGAAGGCTTACTAATGTTACTCTCTCTAGCACTATTGTCTAAGGTCAAGCACAGAATACTAGTACATTTAACAACTAGTTCAAATGCAAGTACATAACAGGCATAAGACATTCCATTAAACAAATATCATAACCTTATAATACTTCCTTCTTTTTTTTTTTTTTGTCTTTTTGAAATATGTACCATCATGCCCAGCTTCTGGCTTCCATGTTGTTTTTTTTTTTTCTATTTTTTTAAATTTTATTTTACTTTTTTCTTGTTTCAGAACCTTTGTTTGTTTATTCACTCATTTTTATGGCCGGCTCAGCCCACCCCGAGGGCAGGGCTGGCACAGCATGTGGTGCCGGGGATCGAACCTCGGTCCCTAAAGCCGCCCAAGCTTCCCCAAGCAGGCGCTTTAGACCACTGAGCCATCCCGCCGGGCCCCTGGCTTCCATGTTTTAACTTATATTTGCCAACTACATTTTGACCAACATTTTATTTTATTTTTTTTAATTTTTTTGTGGGACCAGGGTTCGAACTCACGACCTTGCTCTTGCCCAGCAGGCACTTGTGCCTCGGAGCTATCTCCCCAGCCCCTTGACCAACATTTTAACAAAACCATATAAAAGACAATGCATAAGCAACTGTAAGCACTTTTAACCAAACTATATGAGACAAAACTGGTGAGGAAAAACACAAACAGCTATTAGCAATGGGCAAAGCCATATCAACATTTAGGGGCCAGGGAGATAGCTCCGTGGCACAAGTGCCTGCCTGGCAAGTGCAAGGTCGAGAGTTTGAACCCTGGTCCCACCAAAAAAAAAAAAAAGTCATATCAACATTTGAAGCATAAAATTTGTTACCTAAGCCGGGCGTGGTGGTGCATGTGTATAATCCCAGCACTCGGGAGGCTGAAGCAGGAGGATTGGTGTGAGTTCGAGACCAGCCTGGGCTACAAAAGTGAGCTCAAGGCCAGCGTGAACTGCATAAGGAGACCCTGTCTCAAAAAGACAAAAAAAAAAAAGAAAAAAATTGTTACCTAAGCAAGTCCCAATCCAGAATTTATGAAACAAAAGCAAACTCGTACCTCCAAGCAGTGATCTCAGTGGGACCTCCAAATGATGCAGGAAGACAAACCTGACCTGGGGTGGATGACCTCCAATAGGGAACCTCCAAACGACACAGGGAAAACTGATCTCCCAACCTGACAAGTACCTGGGACGAGTTCGTGTTCTCTAAAATAGAAGAATAAATTTTAGGAACAAATGGAGGTAATGAGCAGAACGTATTTATTGAGAGAAAGAAAGGTCCTGTCCAAGAGGGACAGGAGGGGGGTCCTGAGTGGGTGTCCCTTGGAAGCTGGCTCTTCCAGGGACTTTTTTTTTTTTTCTTGTTTCAGAACCTTTGTTTGTTTATTCACTCATTTTTATGGCCAGCTCAGCCCATTCCAGGGACTTTTATAGAGGAAATCCATGTGGTGAGGCGGGTCTAAGGTGGTGGAGAAGACATGGGAACTCGCTTAGGTGGGCCTGAGGTGGGATGAAGCTATGGTCGGCCAATGAGGGTACAAGCGCCATTGCTCAGGGAAGACTTATTCAGTCCAGGACCAAATGGGGAAGCGAGTCGCATAGCAAGCGGGAGTGAACACAGAACAGGACTTTATCGGATAGCCGTCCAGTAGTAGTCGGATTAATGATTCTTCTGGCTCCCTCGGGTGATGATCAATCTCGGATGCCAGTCTCTAAGGAGATCGGCATTGGTTCGATCTTGGTCTTTACTTTTTTTTTTTTTTGAGACAGGGTCTCACTATGCAGTTCAGGTTGGCCTTGAGCTCACTTTTGTAGCCCAGGCTGATCTCGAACTTGCACCGATCCTCCTGCCTCAGCCTCCCGAGTGCTGGGATTACAGGCGTGCGCCACCGTGCCCGGCTCGATCTTGGTCTTCAGGTATGGCCCAAGGCGGGAGCATCCGTCCCTCCCATAGTTGCTGGCTATCTCGCCTTGGGTATCATCTCTTCCCAGGGCCCGGCCTTGTCTGCCTGTCTGGAATATTTCTAATTTCTATCTCACCTGGCTGCCCACAGCACTTCTACGTTTAGTTAGCCTCCAGAGCACTGGGATTATGGGCTTGCGCAATCACACCCGGACTCTGTGGCCAGCTCAGCCAGCCCCGATGGTGGGGCCAGTGCGGCATGTGGTGTCCGGGTTGGAACCCGCCACCACCATGCGCCCCACATCCTGTGCTTGCCCAGTCAGGCACTTTAATCCACTGAACCAACTCGCCAGTCCTGTTTCAAATTTTTTAAGGGGTGGAGGATGGAGTTGAGCACAGTCTTTTTTTTTTTTTTTTTTTTTTCTTTGTATTTTTAGGGAGAATCTATAGGATGTTCAGGGTCTCACTATTAGATCAGACTCCTAGTGATCTGCCTGTTTACAGCCTCCCAAGAGCCGGGATGACAGGCAGTGCGCCCGTGCCACGCCACCACACCCAGCCTCAACTGCCCTCTCAGTGGGCCCCAGGGGTGTGGCCGGCAGGGCAGACTCCAGGGCTAGAAACCGGATCCAACCCCTTTCCCTTGAGCTGTTTGGCTAGCCCTTCAGCACGAAGTCTGGAGTTCAACCCAGGGGATGGTGAGCCACTGAACTATGTCCCCAGCCGTTTGCTTATTTATTTATTTAACCTTTTTGTGGTGCTAAGGATGGGACCTGGGCCTGGGTGCTGAGCGGCCTCCCAGTCAAGCGATAAGGGGGAAGGGCCGCGCCAAGCTAGATTCGTACTCCACTTGTGTCCCACGAGAAAGCAAACTCTACCTCTCAGCCAGGGCGGTGACCACCGGCAGGCTATTCTGCCTGGCCACTCCCGGAAGTCAGCAGTATAGGGGGAGTGAGGTCCAAGGGGCAAGGAGTGACTTTTTTTTTTTTTTTTTTTTGTGGGCAGGACCGGAGTTCGAACTCACAACGTTGCACTTGCCAGGCAGGCACTAGTATCACGGAGCTATCTCCCCAGCCCATTAGAAGTGACTTTTTATTCATCCATTTATTTATTTTTGAGACAGGGTTTTGTTGTGGAGGCCAGGCTGACCGTGCACCTCCAGAGTTCCTTCTGCTTCAGCCTCGCAAGTGCTAGGATTAGAGGTGTGGACCACTCTGCCTGGCTGCCAGGAGTGGTATTAGAGGGACTTCTGGGCAAAAGCCCAGTGAAAACCAGGTGGCTTTTCTCTCTCTTTTTTTTTTTTTTTTTGTGGAACCGGGGATCAAACTCAGGACCTTGCCACGCAGGAACTTGTGCCCCTGAGCTATCTCCCTGGCTCCGGTGGCTTTGATATAGAGGAACGGAAGTCCCAATCTCAAAGGTACCCTGGATGAGTTAGTGTTCTCTAAAACCAAAGAATTAGCTGGGCGTGGTGGCGCACGCCTGTAATCCCAGCACTCGGGAGGCTGAGGCAGGAGGATTGGTGCGAGTTCGAGACCAGCTTGGGCTACAAAAGTGAGCTCAAGTCCAGCCTCAACTGCATAGTGAGACCCTGTCTCAAAAAGACAAAAAAGGGGCCCGGCGGGATGGCTCAGTGGTCTAAAGCGCCTGCTTGGGAAAGCTTGGATGGCTTCAGGGACCGCAGTTCAATCCCCGGCACCACATGCTGCGCCAGCCCTGCCCTCGGAGCTGACTGAGACGGCCATAAATATGAGTGAATAAACAAACAAAGGTTCTGAAACAAGAAATAAATAAATAAATAAAATAAAAAAATTCTTTAAAAAAAAAACCAAAGAATTAATTTTAAGAACCAACAGAGGTTAGGAGCAGAATATTTATTGGGAGAAAGCAAGCCTCTGTCCAAGAGAGGGATAAAAGGCAGACCCCAGCAGGTTGGCCCTGAAGCTGTCTCTGCCAGGTATTTTTATAGAGTAAAACCATGGGTAGAGAACCTGGGACCTCTCTCAGGTGGGCATGAGGAGGGACAGAACTATGCCCAGCCAGTGAGGTTACAGGCACCATTGCGCAGGTAAAACCAACGAACCAAAAATAAATAAATAAATAAATAAAATAAAATAAAATAAAAAAAGAAAAAAATAGCCGGGCGTGGTGGCGCACGCGTGTAATCCCAGCACTTGGGAGGCTGAGGCAGGAGGATCGATGTGAGTTCGAGACCAGCATGGGCTACAGAAGTGAGCTCAAGGCCAGCCTAAACTGCATAGCGAGACCCTGTCTCAAAAAGACAAAAAAACAAACAAACAAACAAAAAAACAAAACAATGAACCCCAGGACAAAATGGGGAAACAAGTTGTATAGCAAGTGGGCCTGAACCCAGAACAGGGGCTTAGTCGGCAGCGGTGGTGGTCGGATCAGCGCCTCCCCCGGCTTCCCTGAGGCCATGCTCAATCCCGGATGCTCATCTTCAGCAGGGCGAGCGCTTGTTAGATCTTTGGTCTTCAGGTCAGGCCCCCAGCAGGAACATCTGTCCCTCTCACAGCTGTAAGGTGTCCTGTCCTCCATGCTGTCACCTCTGAGGACCTGGCCCTGTCTCAGGGCCTGTAGTGTTGCTATCCAACTTGGCGGCCTATAGCATCTTGGCACAGAGGCAGCCGCCCTGGTCATCTTCTCACAGAAGGACAGGAGCGTCTGTGTGTGCAGGCTGCCCAGCTGGAGCTCACCCAGGGCCTGCCCGGGTCATGATGGGAGCCAGGGATACTGCAGTCGGGGGACAGGGTGTGGACAGAGAGAGTTGCCTCTCCAGGCCTGCACTGTTGTAACCATCCAGACTGCCCGCGATCCTGGCCCAGCTCCCGGCATTCCAGTGCCCATGCAGGGCTGGTCATGGGTGACTGCACGGTGCAGTTGGCACTGCCAGACACCGGACCCGGGGGAGATGTGAGTCCAGGAAGCTAGTCAGCAGCTGCCAGTAAATTCCTTGAAATAAATGCCTGGATCCTGGGCAAGGTAAGTAATTCCTAAGACAATGGCAAAAATAAAATGGCCAGGCGTGGTAGCGAAAGCCTGTCATCCCATCCTGGCCCTGGGAAGCTGAGGCAGGAGGATCACGAGTGTGAGCCCAGCCTGGACAACTTAGTGAGACCCTGTCTGAAAAGAAATTGTTGAGAGGACCTTGTGTTCCTCAGACAGAGGGCTCCTTTATAGGGCATAAAGAAAACTAAGAGCAAACAAAAAAACTTACCTGTTGTAATGTTCTGTGTTGGTGCCGAAGGAAACGACAAGAAGACCCAATGCATAAGCTTCAGAGGACTCACTGAGACTTGTCTCTCTCAAAGTGAGCCCAGAGCTGCAGAAACAGCTCACCTTTAGCTCACCTTTATTGAGGGCTACAAGAAGACTATGGAATGTGCGAGACTACTTTACAGATTACAAATCACTATGTCTTTTACCATTTGCCTAACACTAGGTTCATACAGATGCTAAAAGATAACCAAGGAGCCGGAGAGGTGACAACCCTTAACATCCCAGGCAAGAGATCAAAAAACAGGGCACCAGCAAAGGAAGCCGCTATCTGCAGGTGTAAATCCCAGCTTTCTGGGACCTACAACAGACAGCAGCCCTCCCTGGGCTGTGTTTCTTGTTTCCTGCTTCTCAGGATATCAATTGGGCGTATTGCTATAATACCCTGCTTTTGTTTTATGCTGAAAGTTTTTGAAGCATTACGGTAAGGACTGCAGATTTCTGGTCCATCGCTTGTTGCTGGGCCCGTCCTCGTCGCCAGGCTAAGCAAGATATAGAAAAAGCACAGAGAAGACACACAAATCACCACTATACTTCCACTAAACCATGAAGTAACATGGAAAGGATTAAGGTTTTCAATGCCACTAGAGATGCTTTGTAACAGATCAGGGCCAGACAATTCTGACAACTGTTTTACAAAGTATTATCAATATGTTGCTGAAGAGACAGGATCTCAGCATTAATATTACCATGATGCAATAAATGTCTTTTTACATTTTCCCATGGGAAATGAATTGGATTCTATGGAATGAGAGTTATACAAAATTCCAAACACATTTTAAATGAGGCTGGTGGCCAGGCGTGGTGGCTCACATCTGTAATCCCAGCACTCGGGAGGCTGAGGCAGGAGGATCGGTGCGAGTTCGAGACCAGCCTGGGCTACAAAAGTGAGCTCAAGGCCAGCCTGAACTGCATAGCGAGACCCTGTCTCAAAAAGACAAAATAAATAAATAAATAAATAAATAAATAAATGAGGCTGGTGGGCCCGGTGGGATGGCTCAGTGGTCTAAAGCTCCTGCTTGGGAAAGCTTCGGTGGCTTCAGGGACTGCGGTTCGATCCCCAGCACCACATGCTGCGCCAGCCCTGCCCTTGAGGCAGGCTGAGCCAGCCATAAAAAAAAAAAAAAAAAAAAAAAAAAAAAAAAAAAAAAAAATGAGTGAATAAATAAATAAAGGTTCTGAAACAAGAAAAAAATAAACAAATAAAATTAAATGAGGCTGGTGTTATAGATTAACAATTTGATCTCCTAACATAACAACTGCATGTTCTGTCGTTTATCTTAGTATTTAACTCTGAGTCTATGTGTCCTTGAGAAGTCCATCATTGTTCTGAGTCCTTGTGCCACTGCTGCACAAAATGAACAGTTTGTGCTCCTTGGCTCAGTGCTACTCCAGCTGTGGCAGCTGTGGCGGCTCTTTTTTTTTTTTTTTTTTTTGAGACAGGGTCTCGCTATGCAGTTGAGGCTGGTCCTGAGCTCACTTTTGTAGCCCAGGCTGGTCTCGAACTCGCACCAATCCTCCTGCCTCAGCCTCCCGAGTGCTGGGATTACAGGCGTGAGCCACCACGCCCAGCTTTTTGTGATGGCTCTTATTCCTCAGATTATGGCTATCACAAGTTCAATCATTTTTTTAAATATTTATTTATGTAATGGCTGGCTCAGCCTGCCCTGGGGGCGGGGCTGGTGCAGCATGTGGTGTTGGGGATCGAACTGCAGTCCCTGAAGCCGCCCAAGCTTTCCTAAGCAGGTGCTTTAGACCACTGAGCCATCTCACCGTCCCCTCAATCATTCTTTTTGTTCTCTTCTTTAACACCTCCAGCCAATGTTGGAACAGCATCATGGAAGGGGAGTCTTGCCACGGGCGATGTAGTTGTACAGGAAGCCAGATTCTGGTCCTTGCCTTGAGAATATAGATGCTATCCCTAGAAAAATTAAGGCTAATAGAAGAGTTTAGACATGTTTATAAAGAACAGTGGTTGCCGGGCGTGGTGGTGCACACCTGTAATCCCAGCACTTGGGAGGCTGAGGCAGGAGGATTGGTGCGAGTTCAAGACCAGCCTGGGCTACAAAAGTGAGCTCAGGAC
>PVJA010057716.1:0-10345 GCA_004027025.1 Myocastor coypus
AAAAAAAAAGCTTAATTATAATGCATGAAATGCAGAGCTAGATTGATGAGATGAGCTGTTGGAGGCTTGGATCAATAGCCTCCAGCATTGCAAGCTTCACTGGTGGCCCACTGCAATTGCAGAACATTTGACTGTGTATGCATCTGCTTCCTCTTAGTCCAAAAAGAAGAATTTTCTTTTCCTTTTTTTTTTTTTTGTCTTAGCAACATCAATAGGAAGGTGAGTCATGCCCACACACTGTGCTCTGTAGAACTACTGTGAGGAAAATATGCAATGGGTCAACTGTTAAAAAAAGAAAGGGGAAAAGAAAAAAAAAAGTAATGTTTATTGAAAGTGTTAATGTTTAATTGTTTGATCAATCTTATATACCTATATCTATCAATATAAACTGATCTGATGATGAAAATATGTAATATAACCATTGTTAAATTTAATTAATAATAATAAAAATATGAAGTTAGAAAATACAGAGAAATTGAGGAAATATGTAGAGTTCTGAATGTTAACGGTTTCCCAATTATCCCCCTACAAACTTTGTTTTAGAAGTGGATTAAATCTTTTAATCACAATTACATGTTAACCATCATGTATTGATTTGAAATGAGGTGGATAATTTTCATTATTTTTTTCATTTTTCTAACATTTGGTGTTGGTAACAAAGGTATAATTTTAAAAAAATATTTATTTCTTTATTTATTTACTTAGTACAGGGTCTTGCTACACAACTCAGACTCATAGAGCTCCTCTCAGTCTTCCCAGTGCAGGCATGAGCCACCACACCCAGTTTCAGGGCTGGCACAGAGCACCTGGAGTTCCTGGGCCAGCATGGCATGTGGTACTGGGGATGGAACCTGGGTCCTCATGTTTGCTGAGCAGGTGCTTAGACCCAAAGAGAACATTTTGGTCTTTTTTTTTTTTTTTTCTTTTTCTTTTTTTTCTATTTTGGCCTTTGTGAAGTTTTGGTTGTTTGTAGAGGGCTCTTGGAAGAAGGACAAGGCTTCACATAGAGCACTGTCTGGTTAGCCCAAAGAGGGCTGCTTTCTCCCACTGAGGATCTCTGAGAAAGCAGAGGCCCAGCGCGTCATCCCTTAGCAGTCTATTCCCAGGCCTTGTGACAAGATCCTAATACATGGAAAGTATCTCATCAGCATAAATTTTTCTATAAATCTCTCACATGTTTGAAAAAGAGCTCTGACGTTTATTTATTATTTTCCTATTTTGGCTTTTTTTAGATCCTTTCTCCCCTCATTTGGAATCCTCTCTAAAATCCTTTAAAAGTTTGTGATCATAAATTATTTGACCAATGCCCCATAGCGTCTATTTTGTATAATGTCCTTCGCATGGTATGTTTCCTTCTCAGCCTATTCCAGCACTTCTACCTCTACTATAGCTCTCTGGCTATTCTGCTGTCCAATTAAGGAGCTTTGGAGTACTAAACATTGTTTTCAAGACCCAGTAAATTATGTACTTAAAGTTTTCCATGTAAATTCTTCCTTTAATTAATTAAAAAAATATTCTCATGGTTATCCAGAGTCAGGCTTCACTTTCTCTTGTCTAATAGCTTTAACTGCTATTTTAATATATTTGTCTTCATAATCTGTTGGGAGCCGCAGGAAGCCAGGACTTTGATCAAGTGTGTGTAGGTGGGACTGGGGCTCCTTACCTGGAGCAGAAAGCTATCCCAGTGCTGAGAAAAACATCCTGTTGAGAAAAACATCCTGTCTGGTTCAGGCCAGCTATTGGTTGTTGGTTAGCCTTGTGTCATGAGATGCAAACTTTATAGAAGTATAAGTAAAAGATCGTTTCTGTGTGAGTTGAGTTAGTCTTTCACATCAGGCAGACCGGTGACCACCTAGCCCAACTTTTTGTCTTGTCTATCTTTCTTATTCCCACCACCGTGTCTCCCCAGGGTTGAACCATTCACAGTAAGATCAATGGATCCCTACATTTATGGATCCCTACAATAATCTATTCTGTACCTATTGTTAGATGATTTCTTTAGCATAGCTAAAATTCAGTATTGTGTTGTGAAAATATCCTACCAGCTATTCTCCCTATTTGCAAAACTCAGTCTTTTTGCTTTCTTGGTGCTACATTCTGTGTAGCCCTCAGTGTTCCCAGGATGAGTACAATGAGAGGATGGAGAAAAAAGGACAATAGTGGAAATAAAGAGAACTGAGGCCAAATGGAACCTTGTCTCCTAATAGGAAGGAAGAAGGAGAAAGAGGAAAGAGCTCTGACAGCTGCAGCTCACTTAGTTATACTCCTGGGAGGAATATCACATGAAACTTCTTTGCCTAATGGCCTCTCCATGTGGCTTGTCTCAGGCATGCTATGGTCTTGAGCCTAGAGCCACTTACCTATGTGACTTGCCTTGGGCCCTGAGTTCTTGAGGCAGCCCTCCTTAGTCTCCAGTGTCAGCTGCTCCCCACAGCTTGGTTTCCTTTTTATCTGCCCTTCCTCTCATTTTTCTGCCTCCTTTCCCCTCCACTTTCCCTCTTTCGGTTCCTTCTTTCTCTATATATGATCTACCAGCATCGCCAGTTAGTGAGTAACAGGCCTTTTACTCCAAACTAGTGGGATTATGACAAAACTGTACAGATGTGGCTTCAGCCAACCAGTGCAAGGTCACTATTTTTCACTGTGACACATAATGCACCAAATGTTTTAGCTTTTACCTTCCAACATTTATTGTTCTCAAAGTATGTCTTAAAAGTACTGCTTTTAGGGCCAGCCAAATAGTTCAGTGGATTAAAGCACCTGCAAGCAGGTACAGGGACCAGGGGTTCAATCCTTGGGCCTGCTGTGCTGACCCCATCCCCTAGAACATGCTGGGAAAGCAGTTGAGACTGGGCATGGTCGCATGTGCTTGTAATCCTATCTCTTGGGAGGCTGTAAAAAGGCAGATCACTATGAGTCTGATTTAGTAATGAGAACCTGAACACCCCATAGACCACCCCCCAAAAAAACCTGCTTTAAACATTATTTAACCTATCTAGAATATCTAACTTCCTGAGAAAGCTTCATTACATTCACGTAAACAATGATATTATCTCAGTCTTTCAATAAAGAAATAGTATTCTATTTATTTTTCAATGCATGGCACTTGATTTTCTAAAGTATCATCTATTATGTGTGTACCTTTGATCTTTTGTCAGACTCGCTTTTTTTTTTTCCAGCAAGTGCTAAGTCTCAGTTATCATTCCTCATCAACTCCAGTGCTTGGGCAGCATGGCCAATCAGTAAATCATTTGGACAGTTTGCCTTGCTTTGTGTTATACTAAAAGTCCTTGAAATGAGAAACAATGCACAGAAATTTGCGAACATTATGGTAGGTCCCACACAACCTTTTCAAGAAATGGCCTGTGGTTGTATCTTGTTGGGTGCACATCAAATAATTACCTGTGTGATATATAAATGTTAGGAATTAGTTTCTTTTGTTGTCAGGAAAAGTGCTACCAATAAAAACTAAAGAAAACTACAATTTGTGGTATTTGTGCATGTAAGTAGCTTTTCTAACTGGCTTTTTAAACTCCTTTGTCAGCCAAAATATTTTAAGCACCTTTCTAGTATTTAAGTGTGTAAAATAAGGTTTGGACTTTGAGTAATTTTTTTCTTTCTTGTGGACTTTCCTTTCAGATGTAATTTTCAATTTTGAGTAATAACATTTAGAATCAACCTGAAGGTAGAAGTTGTAGGACAGCATAAAAAAATTAAGTCACTTTTAGTGTGCTTCCCATTGGCAAATTACTGTGTTTCTTCTGCCACCAAGCTTAGTCTAATGATGTGATCTTTACTGTGATAATAGACAGCAAACAAAAACCTGCCAAACTGTGATAAAATATAGGTTTTAAATATAACATGAATTATGCTAAGAAGACTCAAAGGTCAAAAGCATGGAAAGAATTCAGTTGAAAGAATGATTAGTGTTTGACACATGTTGTTTCAGGTTGTTCCCAAGGTTATTTTTCTGAACTCTTAAGATTTAATAACTTTACTAGGAAATGTCATTGAAAAAGTAGCACTATGCTGGTGTTGACTCATGTTTCTTTAGGCTCAATTGTTGGTTTATTCAACAACTCTGTTGTTCAACTATTATGTGACAGGAGATGGGGACGTGCAAACAAAGGCTTCTGTGTTGATTTCGACCTCCTGTACTTTGTGGTTTCCTAGGAGACAAAGATAAAACTTTATCACTCCCTGTAGCAAGCTCAGGCTTTCAAGGGGAGATACAGGTGGAAGCTGTGGCTACCTAGCCCAGACTGCTCAGGTGAGCCCTGCAGATGAGAGATTAGGCCTAGCATAGCAGTGGGGACAGTGTTGCACACAGGAAGTGTATAGAAGGTACACATGTGCACAGGACAGACAATGATCTGTGATGCTCTACGAGGTTCTGTGATGTTCATTCTGGTGGAAGAGTCAACTTTGAGAGAGTAAGTACTCTAGATGACTCTCAGTCACAGGAGATTGGGGTCCTCAGTGGGTACTTCTCCATGCCTGGAAACATTTCTTGTCCCAACTGGCAGAGGGGATGCTGGTGACCTCTAGGTAGTAGAGTACAGGCTACTGATGCATACAATAAGCTCCATAACAAAGAATGATCCAGATCCTAACGTGAACAGTGTCTAGGCTAAGAAAGCTGTTTGTAGCTATACCTGTAGACTTAACTTGGGGTTAGATCACAAAGCTAATTGAAGGAATCTGGGATTCACTCTGGGAGTTTTGGGGAATACTTGGAGACCCTTTCCAATGTATAAGTTCTCAGGGATTCCTGCAGTGAGTCCTCAGTCTCCTGCCAAGTGTTATGCTACTCAGTGTGAAGAAAGAACAGGAGACAAAATAGCAAGGCAGGCTGGGATCTGGGAACCGGCACCCAGAACCTTGTTATTTATTCATGACTTCTGAGTCAAGGTCAATGGGTGAAGCCGGTGGGTGTTTCTGGAAGCAGCAGTGGGAACTAATAAGATGTTGGGCTAATAAGATCAACAAAGCATTCTTGCAAGGACAATGACAAGACTGGGGCAATGAGGAGACAGTAGTTTCCTCACCTTCCAATCCTCTCCAGCAGGTCTTATGCTGCCGTGTGAGTGCCACAGCAGTCACTATCCCTAGGGCTTTTGGCTGTGACCAGAAATGGTTAGGGAGTTTCAGAGTTTCAATCTGGCTCAAAGAGCAGGACAAGGACAAGTATAGAAGTCCCTTAGACTCAGCTTATAATTCCTGGTCCACAACAGAGTACCACTAGTAGTTTGTCACTGTGTGAGTGATATTCTATTATTATGTTGAAAACCAAGTGTTTTTAGACTTTACATTGAATCTTGCTGACATAATTTGATAATTATACTTAACATGAATTATATTTCCTTATCTTAAAAAGTGGGATGGGGCCGGGAAGATAGCTCAGTGGTCTAAGCACCTGCTTGGCAAACTCAAAAACCTGTGTTCGATCCCTGTCAGCCCTGAACCTCAGATACACTGTGCTGGCCCTGGGTGATGCGTGCCTGTAATGCTAGTGCTGGGGAGGTTGAGACAGGAGGATCAGAATGAGTCCAAGCTGCACAGCAAGACTGTGTACCAAATAAATAAGTAAATAAATAAATGAATAAATAAATAATGGTCCTCTCCACCATGCCCCCCAACAATTTAAAAGGTGGGAAGAGCATCGTTATGAAATTTTGCTAAAAGTTTAAAAACCAAAATAGAAGATGATTTGTTCTTTGTTATTTTCTTTACCAATATTAACATAATTTTTAAAAAGCACATGTAGAGTGCTCATTTTATTGGACTTGCTCCTGCCCCATGGATTACGCATGAGATGAATACTACTACTATTGGCAGCAATCTAAAGTACCTTTGACTAGCAAGAGAAAGTACACTTTCACCTGGAAATAAACCAGTTTAGTGGTGCACGCCTATGATCCCGACACTAGGGAGGGTGAAGCAGGACTGCCTGCTCTGCAGAGTGAGTTCAAGGCCAGTATGAACCTCATAGTGAAACCTTGTTTCAAAAGGACCAAAAAATAAGTACACAAATAAATAATAGATAGATAAATAAATGAAGGAAGGAAGGAAGGAAGGAAGGAAAGAAAGAAAGAAGGAAGGAACTTGTAAATTCGGAAGAAAGAGTTTCTTAAACTTTAAAAGAAATTTAGCCACAGACACTAGACACTTTCGGTACCTGCTGACACAGCCTCTCTTTCCTGTAACCTGGGCCTACACCCCAAACATGTGATTTCAGAAGCTCGCAGACTACAGAGACACAGTGATTTCTTATAGGATGCTGATGCCGCCGTGAATATTAAACAGCCAGATTTATAGCTGAAGACACTTGCCAAGGGTAATACAACATCACTTAAAACCATTCAGAGAAAACTTAGCATCTTTTGACTAAGAGAGACTGCTTCTGAAAGTGTTCACCAAGACATTGTTTGTATCATCTTGTAAAATAGAAATAATACTGCACCATAGTAAAAATACCCATGGAAATGAGCATTTTTTCCTAGGATCCATAATGCAGATAATGCATTGCTCTGGTTCAAAGAACTTCTTTGATGAGCTGTTCTGTAAATGTTGTGCTTTCTGTGAATTCTTTCCTGCTTAATTGCTGTATGCCAAAATAGAAAGTGCGTGAGCAATGCTCAGTGCGATGAAGGTGAATTTCGGGGCTGTGGTCCTCCCTGTCTCTCACAGCCACTTCTGAAAACTCGCTCAGCTCCTTAGAGCTCTCTGACTCCACCCACAGGGCTATGGAATGAAACTCCAGGGCTCTGATGAGCCAGGTTATGGACTTGGGAGCAGGAACTAAGTACATCACATTACAATTGGGCTTTACCATTAGCAATGCTCAGCCAATGACCTGAATCTGAACTCTGAATTTTTTCCTTCTAGTACCAAGGATTGAACTCTGAACCTTGTGCTTGCCAGGCAGGTACTCAAGGAGCTGAGCTCTCTCCTTGGCCCTTCTCCTTTTAGCCTCAGTCAATTTTTGCTGACTTCTTGCTTCTTCAAAGAGCCTACATAAGTTAGGCTCAAAACAAAGAAGTAGGGAGGAAGTTGCAGAGGGACAGGTAAAAAAAAAAAATTAATCATTCCAGGTGTTAGGGATCCACTGATAATTTTTGAGTTATTGAGATGCTTTAGAGAAACTATATTATAGCTCTGTTTAAAGCCATTTTTATATTATGTTTAGGCTTTTTAAAAGTTAAATGTTGGGGAAAGAGGCTTGTAGTTTTTCAAGTACGGTAGATTAGGACTCTGAAGACCAGTTCTGTACAGCTAGTGGGCTGAACACAGAAAGGAGCAGGCAGGCTTTGAATAAATGAAATTCCATTCCAATTAAACAGGGTCCTCGGAAGCACTTCAGGCAGTCTAGAATTACTGTGATGCCTGCTGATGGTTTACTTTCTTTTCTTCCTTTTTTCTTTGTCTACTAAGTCAGAAGCATATAAAGAAGTAAAGAAATAAGGCAGCAACTCGAGAAAATAAATGAATTTTTGTTTTATTATTTTTAAATGTAAAGAGGCTGGCTGAATTTGAGATGAGATTACAGTATCAATAGCCTGAAAAGAACAAAGGCTTCAGTGATTTTGATAACTGACCGTGGTGGGTAAGATTTTAATTCCTTACAGAAACCCAGAAAAGCTGGAAAAAAAAAATCACATTGAAAGAGAATCACTCAAGCTTTGAAGAGAAGGTCACAGTTAAAATAAAGAACATTAGGAACTAAAGATGATTTAAGAAAAAATGACCATCTGCATGATATTTTCCAAAGGTTTTTCTCCAAAATTGTACAACTTGTTTAAATAAACTATTTGTTCATATTTTTGCTTTTTTCCTTAATAGAGAACTCTATAATTGACAGTGTCTGAGTAGAAACCTGCTAAGTGCTAGGACATGTCTGCAGGAAGGCCTGCTATTCAGATTTTGATGCTACATCATTGCAAACAGGATGAGTCCTGTATTCCCAAACAGGGAATTCAAATTGCACACAGAGGAGTAGAAGAAATTCCCAGTCTACTAAAACATGAAAATTTACAAAATTGTTTTGGTAAGTATCATACTTTTTAAATCTGTTGCTTGGATGAGGACATGGAAATAGACTCTTTGGGGAGATGCAGTTTTCAATAAAAGAATTATATCTTAGGTTGTCACACTCTAAAAGACAAGAAAAATAAATACAATTTATGATTATTGTAGCATATTTAATAGGTATTTGTACATCTGAAAAGTCAGTTGTCCTTAACTTTGCTATTTTAACAGTGATTTTGAAAAGTTCTGCGTCATAGTGATACTAATTTTTCAAATTTTATCTTCTATAGATTCTACATACAACAAACAAAAGCAAGAATTTCTTGTGTTAAACTATTTTTGCAAGATCATTTTCTAAGTTATTATTTTTATTTTTCATTCTTTTTTTCTTATTTTTAAAACAAGAAAAATAGACTGTTGCAAAAAAAATTGATGGTATAAAAGCAAAAGTAATCAATATCATGATGATGATGATGATACTTGTCTTTTGCCCACTTCAGTACTCAATTATTGTAGTTTGTTTTGTTTGTACAAAATAGAGAAAATATTAATTTATGAAATAGGAGCAAATAGCCACTTTCTAAACCACTTCCTGGGCAGTTAAACTGATTCTAAATGTCACAGAGGAAGGCGGAGTGTTTACCTAAATTTGATCATTAATGTTGCTAATTGTTGTCCATATAATTGAATAAGTGTTCAAATTTCAGAGAAGTTGATAAAAAATATACCAATTTTGTGAGGAGAAAATATTTAAATTTATTTTTGTAGCAAAATGTGATGTGTGACATCATTTGGAAAGCTTTTGTATACATCAATGCTTGTCTCTATCAAACAGAAATGAAATCTTCAAATAGTGAAATGGAATTTGTTCTCTGTTAAGTCCAAAAGCTGGCTTTATTGCTGAGGATGGTATTCTTGTAATCTGAATGGCATAATAAATTCATTCATGTTATAAAAAATTGGTAAGTTATACAAACCAATATAAAGCATAGAATATCATGAAACAGACAGCCACAGTCATGAATAATTAACAAAACATGTCTGCAAACACATTCTTTTAAAAAAAATGTTACATTTTTTAAGTGATTCAATTATATGGAAAGATGTCAAAGCAAACATTGTTTAAAAATTTGTACATAAGTGATTTCACCTAACAGAAAAATATCAGATAGAATGATGGCCAAAATGTTAGAATTTCTTATTTAACATTAAATAAATGGATTTTTTGTTACAGTTTAAATCATATCTATGAAGTAATAACTAAATTGTGCATGACTCATGAAGCACATTTTGAGCTATCTTTCTAAGATATCTCAATAGTGGAATCAGAGTTTGGGGACTTCGGGTTGGAAACACTTAGTAGAAGCCTAAAATCCTGAGCTTTCATGTTGGTGTGTAAATCCCATAAATCTCTTAATCACTCTCAGACCAGCTTTCATCTAATTTTCCCACGAGAGAGTTATCAAAGCAATCCTTGCAGTTGAATTAGGGCATGTTGGAGCTCTGCAGAGGATAGACTTTATATACTTCTAATAAATCAACATGTATTCCCAGCTTGTCTAATGTCATAATTGTGCTGAATTTACTTCTTTAGAATGCTATATTATGACATTATGTCTGCATTGCGTTGTCATAAATGGCTAAATTTATTTCCTAATAATTATTATTTTTTTTCAATTCTTTTATTGTTTAAATTTAACAATGGTTATATTACATATTTTCATCATCGGATCAGTTTAGATTAATACATATAGATATATAAGATTGATCAAACAACTAAACATTAACCTTTCTAAATCCACATTACTTTTTTTTTTTCTTTTCCCCCTTTTTTTCTTTGAAAGTTGACATATTGCATATTGTCCTCACAATCATTCTATAGGGTGCAGTGTGTGGGCATGACCCACCTCCCTATTAATGTTGCATAGAAAAAAGAAAGAAAGAAAGAAAAGAAAAAAAAAACAGGAAAGAATATACTTCTCTTTGGACTAAAAGGAAGCAGATACATATACAATCAAAGGTTTTGATTATAGCACAATGTAACGCTAAAATTATGTTTGGAATACATGTCACTCTTGTCTTTTTGATATGTACTGCTCCTGGTGTAAACTCAGTTAATGTCATTCTCTCAAGAATAGTACTTGAAAATAAGAGACTGGGCCAAAAACCATATTCTTGACAGGCTACAATTTTGTATTTCCTTGAATTTCCAAATATCTGTGTCAAAATTGTGTAACTGCTTATATCACATTGTATGGAAAGTTATTAGAATATCAATGATGGTCAGAAAATATCATTTACAAGATAAGTCAAAGAT
>PVJA010057717.1:0-10345 GCA_004027025.1 Myocastor coypus
AGAACTTGTTAGAAATGTACATTGCTAGGCCCCAGGCAGAAACTCTGGGATGGGACCAAAGCATGAATGCCCTTATTAGCCCTCCAGAGGCTCTTGTTCTTCTTCCTCTTCTTCCTCTTCGTCGTCTTCTTCTTCTTCTTCTTCTTCTTCTTCTTCTTCTTCTTCTTCTTCTTCTTCTTCTTCTTCTTCTTCTTCTTCTTCTTCTTCTTCTTCTTCTTTTACTTTTTCAGTGTATTTGGTTGGTACAGGGTCTTGCTATGCAGCTCAGAGTTGTGATCCTCCTGCTTTCAGCTTCTCCAGCACTGGGATTAAAAGCATGTGTCACTATACTGGAACTCTGGTAGGCTCAAGCCACCCTGGGGGTGGGCCTGGCACAACATGTGGTACTGGAGATAGAACCATGGTCCCTGTGCTTGTCTAAGCTTGCCTAAGCAGGAGCTTTAGTCTGCTGAGCTATCTTGCTAGCCCCTCCTCGGGGGGTTCTATTGCCACTGATATGGGGCAATCACTGACCCACCCTGGCTGCCACCTTACTGTTGCTTTATTTATTATTTTATTGTTTTTTATATTATGGCCGGCTTAGCCTGCCCTGGGGGTGAGACTGGTGCAGTATGTGGTGCTGGGGATCAAACTGTGGTTTCTGTGGTTGCCTAAGCTTGCCTAAGCAGGCAGGCGCTTTAGACCACTGAGCCATCTCAGCCAGCCCACCCTTGCTTTGAAATCACCTTTGGATTAAAAATGGCAGCAGCAGGTAGAGTACCACCACCACCACCACCACCACCACCCCGCTGCTTGGTTGGTCCCCAGAGATGCCAATGCGATTGCCCTGGGATATAGCCTAGTCTTATTCTCCTTTCTGCTGCTATTGTCAAAATACAGAAACTAGAGCTGGGCGTGGTGGCGCACGCCTGTAATCCCAGCACTCGGGAGGCTGAGGCAGGAGGATTGGTGCGAGTTTGAGACCAGCCTGGGCTACAAAAGTGAGCTCAAGGCCAGCCTCAACTGCATAGTGAGACCCTGTCTCAAAAAGACAAAACAAAAACAAAACAAAAACAAAAAACAGAAACTGAGCAGCTTATAAAGCAGAGAAGTTTCTTGAGCTCACAGTTCCGGAGGCTGGGAGCTTCCAGAACATGGAGCAGAACTGCACTCAGCATCTAGTAAAGGTCTGTTGCTGCACCTCTCCCATGGTGAGACAGAGCAAGTGTTATGGTTCATACCTAAAGTGTCCCACAAAAGCTTCAAGTGTCAGAGATGGGGCTTTTAGATGGTGATTGGGCTGTGGGGGAATGCTGGCCTAACCAGTGGATCTGTCCAGCTATCAAGTGTGCTGGTAAAGCGGGCCTGCTGTGGGGAGCTGGCTGCTTGAGGCGAGCCTCTAGAAGCAGCCCTCTTGGGCTTCTCCTTCTCTGCTTCTTCCTTTGAGCTTCTGTCCTGCTGTTTCTGCCCTGCAGTCGGCATCCATGGGCAAAATGAACCTCAGCTGTGTGTGTGCCAGATACTTTTTCCCCCGGCAACAAGACAGTAATGAATACAATAAGTGCCACTGTATCTTCCTGTCACTGCTGAGGCAAGGTTCTGCCCAGACTCCTGGGGTCCAGTTATCCTCCTACTCTACCTTCTGACTGCCTGGGGCATAGGTGTGGATCCCCACACCTGACAGGGTGGTGGCTACTCCGCCCCTCTCTTCTCCTGGCTCTAGTGCCATCCTGACATCATCTAATCCTCAGTATCTCCCAAAAGCCTCACCTGTGAATACCATTCACATCTGGGTTTGGAAACTACATTTGCAGCCCATGAAACTTTGCGGGGACACATTCAAACCACATCCCCCAGCTAGGTGGATTTTTTTTTTGACAGAACCAGGGATTGAACTCAGGGCCTTGCACTTACCAGGCAGGCACTTGTGTCCCTGAGCTATCTCTTTGGCCTGGTACATGGATTCTTAAAGTTCCCCAGTTGACTCTGAGGTGACTCTGATGGACAATGCTCTGTGTGGGAGGAAGTGCCCTTTCTTGCTCTCTACTGTGCAGGTGCCCTGCTAGGAGTGCCTGGGCCTGTTTCTTCTTGGAAGGGTGCGGTTTAGGCTGAGTGAAGGACACTGCGAATAAGCAAAGGACAAGTCACACAAATGACAAGAAGCCATTAAGAGTCCATGGAAGTCATCAGGTGCAAAGTAGGGTTAAACAAGGTAATGATACCAGCTTTGTAAAATGGGAGAGTCAGTGCTGAATGACAGTTCAGGGCCTGTTATTCAAAAAGCAGGAGAACCAAGTACTGAAGAGCCTGGTACGGCAGTGCACACCTGCAGTCCCAGCATGCAGGAGGCCCAGGCAGGAGGGTCATGGAGAGTGTGAGGCCAGCCTGGGCTGCAAAGTGAGCTCAAGGCCAGCCTCAACTGCACAGGGAGAAGCTGTCTCTCTGTCTCTGTCTTTCTGTCTGTCTCTGTCTCTCTCTCTGTCTCTCTGTCTCTCTCACACACATCCACACACACACACACACACACGTGCACACACACACACACACACACACACACACACACACACACACACAGGTCCTGAAGGTTTTCTTCTTTGTCTCTCTTAACCATTCATTTTGATTTTGTGATTGTTTTGCTTTGTTTTTGAAGTGCTGGGGGACTGAACAACAAAATACCTTTATACTGAGCTACAGCCCCTCTTTTTATTTTTAAGACAGTATCTTGCTAAATCACTAAGTTACCTAGGCTGGGCTCAAACTTGCACTCCACCTGCCTCAGTCTTCCAGAGAGCTGGGATTACACTGTGAGTCACCATTTTGTATTTAGTGTTTACTGTCATCCCCCCTTGAATAAGGTGGCCCTTCTGGGGAAAGTGCACATCCTTGTGGGTACCTGTTCCTGCCTCATATCTGCACCGGCTGGCAGGCCACTCATTGCCACCTTTCCCCTTGCTCCTGCCACCGCGCTATCAGGAATCCCACTTCTCTGAGGATGCCCCATGAGAGACTGACATCTAGGCTCTAATTGGGAGGGCACAGTGACAGTCAGGTGGGCAACCGAAGGCTGTCCTGGAAGTGCTAGCTCCTGGCTGGACACTCCCTCAGGCAGAGGGCAGCAGTGGTTGCTGGCTTGGTGTTTGGGCAGAAGGTGACCAGGCAGGGCCTAGTACGTGATGGGGAGGAGCAGGCTGTTAGGAGCTTACCTCAGGAAGGCTGGGAGATAGCCAAAGGGAGACTTTATGAGCCAAGGCTCCAAACCCCAGCTAATCCTTCACTGTCTCACTGGATTTCGATTACCAAAGACAAAATTAGCAAGGTCCCAGGTCGCATGCTTATAAATCCCAGTTATGCAGGAGGCTGAAGCTGGAGAACTGCAAATTGGAGACCAGTCTGGGCAACTCAGTGAGACCTTGTCACAAACGAAAATATAAAAATGGATGTAGCTTAGTGGTAGAGTACCTTGGGCTCAGTCACCCATACTACACACACACACACACACACACACACACACACACACACACACACATACACACACACACGGATATACACGCACGCATATACACACACAAGATAAAATTAATTTTCAGTATCCATGAGGAATTGATTCTGTAACCACAACACTAGCCAGATACAAAAAATCCCTGGATGCTCAAGACCTTAATAGAAACTAGACTACTACTTACATAGAACCTGTGCACATCCTCCAGTATACTTTAAATAGTCTCTAGATGACTTACAATACTAACACAGTGTAAATGCTATGTAAATAGTTCTTATACTTTATTGTTTAGAGAATAAGGATGAGGGCAAAGCTTGCATATATTCAGCACAAATCTCATATTTTTTAGTTGCTTGTTTGTTTTGAGACAGGATCTCACTGTGTAGCTCAGACTGGCCTTGAACTGCAGTCCTTCAGCTTCAGCTCGTGGAATGCTGGGATCACAATCGTGCACTAAGGCCCAGTCTTCAGCTGCCATGGTTTCACTAATATTTCCCTTCAGCAGTTGGCTGAATGTGTAGATAACAAAGAACGCCTGTCATACAGCACCAGGCATTCATGGCCAGCACAAGCTCTTCCTGAGTGTGGGTCCCTGTGTGACTGCTCATGCTCGCAGGGTACATGCCTAAAACCCACAGTCTCACAAGACTCAAGACTTGATTCTCAGCCCGGCGTGGTGGCGCACACTTGTATTCCCAGCACTTGGGATGCTGAGAGAGGAGGATCTATGTGAGTTCGAGACCAGCCTGCGCTACGAAAGTGACGTCAAGGCCAGTGTGAACTGCATTGTGAGACCCTGTCTCAAAAAGGCAAAAAAAAAACAAAAAAAAAACAAAAAGTCTTGATCCTCCAGGGATTGTCTGTGGCCCCTCAGGACCTGTCCTCCAACTCAGAGTCCAGCCCTGCTAGCCCCAGTCCCATCTTGGGAGCCAGGGGTCCATGGGAATAGATTCCACTCATGCCTGTGCAAAAGTATGACATGATGTTATTGATTTCCCTATAAAGAGTGAACTTTCTATTAAACCAATAACATAAATTATTTAACTAAACCCCACATAGCAGTCTACGGTGGTACAACTTGTAGGTACAAGCCCTCTGACACAGGGCTGGAGAGTCCCTACGTTGCAGCACATGACTTAGGGGGCTTGGGAGGTATGGCTTAACTGAATAGATCTGTTTTTTTTTTCTCTAGACCGTTGGATTATACATAAGCCTATCCATTCTGTCTCTATGACTGCCCTCTTGGCAGCTTGGGCATCAGAAGCCACTAAATAGGGAAATGAGGACGTCTTCAGTTCTAACCTCTCTGTCCTCTCACACCCTCAGCACTTGGATCACACAAAGCAAGAGCTGGCCTCTGCCCTGAAGCATGATCTCACCTGCAGGCTGTCCCCTACCCCCCCCCCCTTTTTTTTTTGCTGTGGTCAAGAGAAGATAGGCAACAGCTAGCAACATGCTACCTAGTTCCAGTATGTGGTATCCTTGCTCCCTGCTGCCTGCCCCCAACTGAAGGATTTCCTTGGAAACAGCCTCACTCACTCCTCTGCTGGCCTGGGTACAAAAGTGATTTTTTTTTTTGCATCAAATAGCTAATTATTATTGGTTAAGTAGCCACCACTCTTAGCAGCTTAAAACTAGCTTCAGGTCACTCAGATTTTTAAATGGATTTTTACTACTTGTCCTGTAAACATTTATAATTGCTATGGATTTGAAATAAATAGGATGAAGGGCCAAGGAGACAGCTCAGTAGAATAAGTGCTTGCCTGGCAAGCACAAGGTCCTGAGTTCAATCCCTGGTACCACAAAAAGTAAAAAATAAATAAAAAATAAACAGGATAAGATTTTTTTTAAGGTACTGAGAATTGGACTCAGGGCCTTCACAGCAAGCTATGTCTCCATCTCCTTTTACCTTTTCATTTGAGACAGGATGTCATTAAGTTGCCCAGGCTAGTCTTGAACTTAGAATCCTCCTGCCTCAGTCTCCAAAGTAGCTAGGATTATAGCTGTGTGCCACCAGGTCTGTCAAGCCACAGGATGAATTTTTTATATGCATGTATAAACCAGTAACTTACACAGTAGCTCCTTTACATATGTTCTTCCTTTTTTGCAGACCCTGGTGAGAAAAGGAAACTCATTTGTTTGGCTAGGGGGGTGGGTGAGGCTGTGTTGGCCTGATTTGGCTAACTCTGGGGTTGGGGGAGGAGGCTGTTACCATCTCTGCCTTTTGTCGTTGTCTTGGGTGGATGGCTATTGCACATGGGGTTAATTGCCCAGTCGTAACTCTGGTCGTTAAAATTCAAGAGGTGCGCTCTGTAAGACACTTGAGGTGGTTGGGCTGTCCTGTAACTTTTTATATATGCCCCTCCTCCCAAGTTCCCCACTACTGTTGGCCTAAGTCAATTACAGCTTTGCAGGGGGTCAGGCCCTATTTCTCAGCATGGGATGTGCCAGGACACCTGAGCAATGTCCCTTCTGGTTGTGCTGAGCTCTGGCTGCTAGCCACTGAGTATTCACTTTTGTTTGTCTTTAGTTCAGCTTTAAAACTACCTCCTCCTCTCCTTTTATTCATGGGAACAAATTCAGTCACAATCTTTAAAAAATAATTTTATGTATTTTTCTCCCTATTAGTGCCTCTTATGTTCCTGTGTGAAGGGTTCCTCCTTTGAAGTTTACCTTCTTTGGTCCAGTAATTCACACTGGTTGAATTTCAGGACTTTTCTCCAACTAAACACAAACCAAACTAAGCCAAGCCAAGCCAAGCCAAGCCAAGCCAAGCCAAGCCAAGCCAAGCCAAACCAGCCCTCCTTGCTGGAACAGAACACTTTTACAAACCTGTGGGCCATGTGTCCTTATTGGCTCTTAGATTCTAGTCCTGGAGAGGTTGATCTGATGCTTATTCTCCATCTCTATAAGATTAATGTTTCATAAATAAGTGAGTTCTCTTTTGTGAAGCTCATGTTTTCAGTGATTCAGATACTGTCTGGAGGGTTGGTTGAAATGAGCAGGGCCTTGTCCAGCAACAAACGAGTCATCCTGTGTCCCTCTTTCCAGCCCTGTCCGTTGTCTCTGCCATGAAGTAGATATTGCCTGTGTGTTATTAGTGATGCGCTGGTTTGTCCCAACTTGTGAGAGCCAATTGAAGATATCCCTTCCTATGTCTGAGTTTAGTGACATCTTTTCTCTTATGTCACTTTGCGATTATTGACACAGTGGGAATTAGCATCTACTACAAATCAGGGCTTTCTTTGTTTTTTTTCTTCTTTGGTGGGGTAGTTTAGTTACCTACCATTGTTTTTTTGGGCTAGGCTCCCATCTCTTTCTGTGTATCTTCCCATAGAATTGGAGCCAGGAAGCCAAAAAGTCCCCTTTCCAGGACTCCCTTGTAACTACGTTCTAGGACTGAAAAAATGGTCTACATTTTGTTATAGTTAGAGTTTGTAAGGGAAACAATACAGGACATATAATTTATAGAATTATTATATGATAGCTAACCAAAGGGTCATATATGAAGAGAGTGCAGGAGATCTGTCCATACACTAACAACCCAAAGAATCTAGCCGAGGGCTTGGATCCTATGACAATGTCCTGCATGAGTCTACCTGAAGACTTAGAGCCCATGACAATGCCCCGAGTGAGTCCCACTGGAGGCCTGGAGTACATGACTGTGTCTCATGCAGGCCTCTTTTGTGGATTGGTTTTGTGAAGGCCCACAGGTGAGTGGTGGAAGCTAGAAAGTGTGTGCTGGGGGATGGAGGCTCTGTGGCAGCGGGCTGAGAGATTGGAATTGGAGCCAGGAAATGATGCTCAGAGTAGGAATCCAAGCTCCCCCGAAAAGTGCTATAGCCATCTGCAGTGACAGGGAAGTCCTGAGCTCTTCTCATGAGGAGAACAACTGTGCCCATATCAGGAAAGCCAGTGCAACAAGCTTTTCCTGAACACTGAACAGTGCACCATCTTTCCCCCTCCAGCCCGGCAGTAAGGTCCCAAGCTCTCCTGATGATGCAAACATCCAGGTTCCTCAGGAAAGCCAGCATGGCAAGCTCCTGCAGGAGAACCAATGACAGCCCCAGGAGAAACAATAGCTCCCAACAGCACCTCTTTTTCTCCAGTCCTGCATCCTATGCTCTGAATGGTTGACTATAATAAAACACTCCTCTCATGGGGCTTCCCACACCAGCACCATACCAATTTAGTTCAGCTGCATGTTACTAGTTGTCCACCAGTTGACAATCCTGAGACAGTGTGTGCAGGATTTGGAGAACAGAGGTGAGGCATTCATAGTATTGAGTGTGCATCTGGATTTTGTTCTACTCACAAGCCAGGCTCAAGAGACACAAATTTTTTTGTGACAGTTTTGTGATATCCCGGTTCTGTTTGCATGAGCATCTTTGGCAGTAGCCACGCTCCAAATTTCAGTTTCCTGAGCTGGGTGTTGCAGCTTTTTGACCTCAGATCATACTTTCAGCTATGTTCTTAAGCTCATTAGTCCTAGTAGCTCTTCCTGATTCCTGTTTTCTAGTTGTGGCTGAGGGCATAGCTCTCTTGGAAGAGCAGTCTTGAGGGTTATTTCTGGGAGGTCAGCGTAGGTGTCTTCACAGCCCTTCTAATCCTGCTGTTATCATTAGGTTTAGTTACTTTTCTTAGTGCTGGGACAAGATACCCGACAGCCACAAGTTAAAGGAGAAAAAGTTTAAAAAATTTTAAAAAAGGAGAAAAAGTTTATTTTGCTTCAGGCCATGAAGAGGGTGGGGCATGGTAGAGGAGACACAGCGCATGGCACTGCAGTGGGAAGCAGAGAGTGATCAAGGGAGGAAGAAGGAGCTCAACTGTTCTGGCCATGCCCCCAGTGACCGCCTCCCACTCCCAATCTTCGCTTCCAACATCCCATTTCACTAGAACCTCATTGGTGCACTGATTCTCCAATGAGCACACTGCCTGGATTCAATCACTTCCTAAAGTCCCCAATGATGAGTGCTTGAGGCTGGGGCAACATCTAGATATAAACCATAACAGCATCCTGTTCCCAGTGTTAAATCCCTTTCTGTTGAAATATCCAAAGCAAAGTCTAGTCCTTACCAGGAACTACCATTGCATTTCTGGATCCTGCTGCCGTGATCCTCCTTGCTAGGATGGCCCTTATACAATGCAAAATATCATTGCCCTTGATAGGTTATAAGTTTATTGAGGACAAAGACAGATGGTATGAGTTTTTTCACAGTGTAACACATCATAGGTGCTCAAGAGGTAACCAAATGTGTAAGTGAATGAGTTGATTCATGCATGTATGACTACAGCTGGATCATTTTCTATCTCTGAACTCAAATTCCTGCTTACCTTTGCTCTGATCCCCTCTCCTCCACGTACTGTTACCTAACAGTAAATGTCAGCCTTGCACTCAAACTAACTCTGAAGAGATTTTATGATATGGAAGTTTCTCTGTAAGCAGTTTTCTCATCTGTAAAATGGGTCCACTGTCAACATGCTTTTCAGGGTCACTGGGAGACAAACAAGGTTAGTGATCTCTGGCCTCAACCACTTTTCACTCATACATTTAGAGCCAGGCAGGAGGAGTACTCACTTGTGTCAAGTGGGTTTCTGTGCCATTACTGCTTTGAGCCTTCATTGGCTTTGAGTCCTGGGGCAAGTTAGTTTAGCCCTCTGAATATCCATCTCCTCATCTGCAAAGAAGTGACAAAGTGTCTTTCTCCTTCAAGGGCCATAAGATTGAGTGTGTTCACATGTATATTATTACGTGCTTAAGTTCTTGCTATCATACACAGGCCAGGTATGAAACGGAAAGGATAGGCTAGTCTGGAAGCAAAGCACTGTTGAAAGAATCCCATATAAAAATATAATGCTCTGGCATATAATAAATGCCTAATGATTGCTAGCTAGCTGTTGTTATTGTCAGTAATGACACCCAAGAATGACATTCACAAACAGTTACTATCTCATTATTGGCAGAAAGAACTACAGTTAATTGTTCTGGATCCAAAGCCTCTGTTTGTGGTAGGGATTCCCCAGATTGCACCTGGTGCTTGGCTTACAACTCCAGCAGCAAATCACCTGGGTCACCTTAGAATGCAGTTGAGCCTGAAGGATTCATTAGGAAGTCTCACGATCAAAGACTAATGACTAGTGATTAAAAAAAATGATTTAGGTGGGTGTTGAGTTATCATTGACCTAAATTGGAAGAGAATTCTTAGGGTAGACATTATTGTAGCCCTGTTTGATGGCCCAGAACTGTGATGGCACCTCCAAGTTCCCCTGCACCGGGAGTGTGATGGTGGGGTGCTTCTAGTAGGACATGAGTTCTGATTTAACTCATTCTCAAGTGAGAATCCAAGTCCTGCCACAGACAACATTCAATGTTAATCTTACATTTCTTCTTTTTTTTTTTTTTAATGAGCAGAACATATTTATTGAGAGAAAGAAAGCTCCTGTCCAAGAGAAAAAGACAGGAGGGGGTCCTGAGTGGGTGTCCCCCAGAAGCTGTCTCTTTCAGGAACTTTTACAGAGGAGAAGACATGGGAACTCGCTTAGGTGGGTATGAGGTGAGATAAAGACTATGGTCAACCAAAGAGATTACAAACACAATTGCTCAGGTAAAATAGATTAAGATTGGGATCCAATGGGAAGGCAAGTCACGTAGCAAGCGGGCAAGAACACCACCTATTGAGCTTGGGCTTTTGACTCTTTCCAGCATCTTTCAAGGTGATTGATACATACTTTGAGTATCAATCCCTGATGCCCCTGCCTAGGGAAGTATGTAGTTGCTTCTGTTTACTCTTGTCTTGAGGTCTGGCCCACAGTGGAGGAGTGTCTGTCTCTAGTTACCTTGCCTTCCATGTTGTCCTTGAGGGCCTG
>PVJA010057718.1:0-10347 GCA_004027025.1 Myocastor coypus
GGTGGGTAGGTGGGTGGATAGGGGTTGGGTGGATGGATAGGTGGGTGGATGGGTGGATGGGTAGGTGGGTGGATGGATGGATGGGTGGATGGGCAGATAGATGGATGGGTGGATGGATGGAGCTGTCCCTCAGTTTTTTGTTCTTTTTGCAGCACTAACTAGGGCACTCAGGGACGCACCTATGCTATATAAGCTCTCTTCCACTGAACTATGCCCCAGACTTTTTTATTTTTATTTGGAGACAAGGGCTTGTTAGGTTGCCCAGGGTGGGCTTGAATTTGTGACCCTCCTGCCTCAGCCTCCCATAGTGCTGAGGGTGGCTTGAATGTTCCCACATACTGTGATTTTCCTCTCTCCTCGCAAGTCGGGGATCTGTGCCCGCCCCTCCGCTGCTCCCCACCCCAAGTCATGCCCAGGAGTTGGAATCCCTCACCTTCTGCGGGGTGGAGAGCAGGTTGGTCTCGGGGTGGCTGCATGACGGGGGCTCACCTTGCGGTCCAGGCTCAGTGGCCTTCCCACCCGTGGCAGAGCTATGTGCTTCTTGGTTCCCTGGCTCCAGGCACCAGAGAAGAAGTCGGCCAGGACGCCATGCCGTGCGACTGACTCGGGTGGGGACAGGTAGCGTGTGCGGACCACCTCAGCCAGCTGCCTGCAGGTGGGCAGAGATACGGGCTGGGGGCGGAGATACGGGCTGGGGTGGAGACACAGGCGTGGGCAGGGACGCGGGCTGAGGGCAGGGACACAAGGTTGGAGACATGGGCTAGGGTTGGAGACACGGCAAGGGTGGACAAGATCCAAGGAGGACTATGTTTGTCACTTAGTATCCTTTGTCACTTAGTATCCGTCCCTAAAGTGGCCCTTTCTCTGTTGCTTAAATACATGGATTTTATTTTATTTTATTGTCTTTTTTTTTTTTTTTGAGACGGGGTCTTGCTATGCAGTTCAAGCTGGCCTTGAGCTCCCTTTTGTAGCCCAGGCTGGTCTCGAATTCACTCACATCAATCCTCCTGCCTCAGCCTCCCGAGTGCTGGGATTACAGGCATGAGCCACCACGCCCGGCTAATACATGGATTTTAAAAAGGAGCTTTTGGGAGCTGGGGATGGTGGTGCGCAGCTGCCATCCTGGTGTTCAGGCGGCTGAGGCGGGAGGTCTGTAAATTCAAACCCATCCTAGGGAATTCATTTTTATTTATTTATTTGTTTGATTGTTTGTTTATTTTGCGGGACCGGGGATCAAACTCACGACCTTGCACTAGCTAGGCAGGCACTTGTGCCACAGAACTATCTTCCCAGCCCCCATCCTAGGGAATTTAGCAACACCTTAATTTCAGGAAAATAAGTAGGTAAAAATGAAAGAAATGGAAAATTAACTATGTATGCTCACGGCAACACTATGTACAATAGCTGACAAGCAGGAAGAGCTCACGTGGCCAGTGGGAGGATAAACATAGTGGAGGATCATGGGAGTGGATATTAAGAAGCCGTGGAAAGGAGCGCAGCTTTGGCTGGGCTACAGTGTGGAAGAGGCTGGAGACCGTGACGCTGAGCAACAGGAGCCAGACCCCACAAGGCCACGCACTGTGTGATTCACAGGGGTCAAGTGTCCAGGACAGGAAGGCTGCAGGAAGCGGACTGGTGGCCCTAGGGTACGGGTGGGGGGTGTGGGGGGGTGGAAACGGCTGGAGCCTGAGGGCCGCCCACAAGGCGGGGTAGCTGTAGGCTTGAGAACCGGAAGTTATTCTTTAGAGGGCTCTACCCTCGCTGCAAGCAGGGTGCGTAGGGTGCAGCTGGCAGGCGAGGCTTGCCGGGACTCGCGGAGCCCTGGGTTCCAGTCCTCTTCCCAGCCAAGGCTGAGGCTCTCCAGTCTTGTATGCCTATGGCCCCAGGCTTCGCAAGGCTGAGGCAGGAGAGTCCATGCTCGAGACTCAGCCAAACCCTGTCCTAAGATCTTTTAACGATAGAGCTGGGGTCGAACACCCCCAAGTGTAGTACCTGGTGCCACAAACAAATAAGTAGAATAAAAAGGGGCTGGACCAGGGATATAGTTCAGTGGCCCAGAGCCTGCCGGCCAAGCTTGCCATCCTGAGTTCAATTTCTTTTTTTCTTTTTTTTTTTAAACTTTATTTGTGCTGTGGCTGGCTCAGCCTGCCCTGGAGGTGAGGCTGGCATAGCATGTGGCAGCAGGGATTGAACTGCAGTCCCTGTGGTTGCCTAGGCAGGGGAGTTAGACCGCTGAGCCATCTCGCTGGGCCCTGAGTTCAACTTCTGATGCCAACAGATAAATGAATGAGTGAATGAATGAATGAATAAATAAATAAATAAATAAATAAATAAATAAATGCCTCATTGCTCTCAGTGATGACTGCTTGGGACCTAGGCACCTCCTCCCCCATCCCTGCCCTTCCCACCTGGGACCAGGTCTTGCTTTGACTGGCTGGCTGTGGACTGTCAGGGATCCTCCTGCCTCAGCCTCCTGAGTGCTAGGATGACAGACGTGCACCCCACCTCAGCCCATACATATTTGTTTTAAAACCTACAAACAAATGGCTGAACTGAGAGCGCAGAGAGCACTGGGAAGGTGGCCCTGCGCCCCCGGGGCAGCCCCGAACCCACCTGTGTGCAAGGGCCAGCAGCGTCGTGCCTCGCATGGGCCGCTGCACCAAGTAGGGGCTCAGGTCCCGGCGCAACCGCACCCACAGCAGCGGCGGGAAGCGCAGCAGCTCCTGGCTCGGTGGTGTCCAGTCACGGTAGGCGGCCAACAGCACCTCCTCGTCCAGCGACAGGACGTCCTTCAGCTCAGCCTCTGCCAGCCCGTGCCTGTGAGGAGGGGAGCGAGGGCTGGTGTGTGATGGCCATCTCTGCTGCGGGCGGGCGAGGGTGGGGGCGGGGTGGAAGTGGGGGCGGTGGGGTGGGGGTGCGTGGCGCCCCACTCCCTGGGGCCTCCGACAGTGCTACACCCCCGGCCCCTTTTCATTTTTATTGCGAGACAGCCTCTTGCTCCACAAGCTGGAACGCGGGACCCTCCTGCCGCAGTCCCCTGGAGCGCCGGCCCTGGGCTCTGGGGCTGGCTGTGGGCCTCACACTCCTACGCATGCGTGCTATCCACTGCCGTGACCTGCGCTCTGGCTGGGAAGGCGTGGTGACCACTGTGGGTCCGAGCCCAGGCCGTACCTGCTGAGTACCTTGCTGCTGACAGAGCGCTGAGGTGGCCAGGGCATTGGGAAGGGGCAGAATGGCTCGTGTCCTGGAGTCCATCCTGTCCTGTTCTTAGAAAGCCGCCAGGGCTCGATCACAAGGACCCCCAGGTCACCCCGGACCCTCCCAAGGCCTTGCCCCGGACACCATGGTGGGCTTAAGCCTCCGCCTTCTGGATCCTGCAGGACATGGGTCCTTGGGGAAGCTCAAGCCATGCTGGTGCTGTGTTCATACTGCATCACAGAGCAGGTCCTGTGGTGACCTGTGTGGCATGTTTGTGTCTGCCTGGAGCTGCACACAGGGTCTCTTCGGGTCCACATGTGCTGCACAAGGACCAGGGCCTTGGGGCCTGGTGGTGCAGGGCTGAGCTGCCCTCAGAGCCTCCTGGGTGAGGCCGTGGGCCCCACGTCGTGAGCTGCTCTGGGGTTCACCCTTGGGTAAGCTCCTGGCGGAGGGAGGCGCTGTGTGGAGGCCGTGCTGGAGGAGGGGTCACTGTCACTGTCACTGCATCTTGCGAAGCACCTTCCTGCTCACCCTGGTTCCCAGCCACTGTGCTGTGAGCTGCAGTCCCTGCCAGCCCTTCTGCCTACTTCTGCCTTGGAACAGCCTGCCACAGACTGAACCCACAGGCACCGTGAGCCAGTGAGCCTCCCACCCCTCCGACGTAGTGATGGCTACTTGCTTTTCTTTTTTTGTTTGTTTTTGTCTTTTTTATCTATTATTATTATTATTATTATTATTATTATTATTATTATGTCTTTTTGACACAGGGTCTCGTTATGCAGCTCAGGCTGGCTTTCACCTCTCTTTTGTAGCCCACGCTAATCTCGAACTTGCACTGATTCTCCTGCCTCAGCCTCCCAAGTGCTGGGATTAGTGGCGTGTACCACCAGGCCCAGCTTTTTTTTTTTTTTTTTTTTTGGTCTTTTTGAAATGGATCTCAGGCCCAGCAGGATGGCTCAGTGGTCTAAAGCGCCTGCTTAGGAAAGCTTGGGCAGCTGCAGGGACCACAGTTTGGTCCCTGGCACCACATGCTGTGCCAGCCCTGCCCTCAGGGCAGGCTGAGCTGGCCATAAAAATAAATAAGCAAACAAACAAAAGTTCTGAAACAAGAAAAAAAATAAAAAGAAATAAAAAAATTCTTAAAAAAAAATAAAATGGGCCCGGCGGGATGGCTCAGTGGTCTAAAGCGCCTGCTTGGGAAAGCTTGGGCTGCTTCAGGGACCGCGGTTCAATCCCCGGCACCACATGCTGCGCCAGCTCTGCCCTTGAGGCAGGCTGAGCCGGCCATAAAAATGAATGAACAAACAAATAAAAGTTCTGAAACAAGAAAAATAAATAAATAAAATAAAAAATTCTAAAAAATAAATAAATAAATAAAATGGATCTCACTGTAAAGTTCAAGCTGCAGCCTGGAGCTCACTTTGTAGCCCAGGCTGGTCTTGAAGTTGAGACAACCCTCCTGCCTCAGCCTCCTGAGTGCTGGGAGGACAGGTGTGCACCATACCTCAGCTTGTAAATATTTGTTCCAGGTGGGCCTGCAACCCGGAGATGGGGACAGAGTGGTAGCATCCAGAGGAGGATGCAGAGTTGCCATGGAAACCAGGGGCCCTGGAAAGCAGTTCCTGTCTTTTCTCCAGGGTCCCCCTGAAAGATGCTCATGCTCCAGGGGCCCTGCTCCCGCTGGGACAGATGTGAACCACGTCTGAGTGGTGTCGGGTGTTTCATCCAGAAACAAGAAAGCTGACGGGCACAGGGCTTGACCTGATGCCTGGGCCATCCCAAAGGCCCTACCTCCAGAGACTAGGACAAGAATTTCAGGGAGATCCACATGCCCAGGCTTTGGCAGCAAAGAAGGTCTCAAAGTGGGTGGTGAGACCAGAGGCTGGCAGAAGAGAAACCAGGAACCGTGGAGCAGACGCAGGCAGAGAGCATATCGGCCCGGAGTCCAGATCTGTGTGGGCCAAGCTGGGCGTGAGACCTGGGGGTGGAAGGCTGGCATCCTGGCAAGGCCCTGGCGAGGAGCTGTGTTGCTTATCCTAATCGCAGTGGGGAGCAAGGCGTGGTGGCACAAGCCTGTCGTCCTAGTGTGTGGGAGGCTAAGGCAGGAGGATCAAAGTGCGTTTGACGCCAGCCGGAAGGACACAGTGAGACCCTGTCTCAAAACAATAAGTAAACCCCCAAAAAATAAAGGCCAGGGGAAGTGTGGGGGGGTGGCTCACAACCAGGGCAAGAACTCAATCTGACTGACAAGTTCAACATTTTCCTCCAACAGGAAGCCGAAGTTTGCATGCCCTTGACATTTGGGAAGCATGGGTCACACTGGCCAGAAGGTGGGGACAAGATGGGCATGGTGGCACATGCCTATAATCCCAGTACTTGGGAGGCTGAGGCAGGAGGATCAGTGTGAGCTCAAGACCAGCCCTGGGCCACAAAAGTGAGCTCAAGGCCAGCCTGAACTGCACAGTGAGACCTTGTCTCAAAAAGAAAAAAAGAAGAAGAAGAAGAAGGAGAAGGAGGAGGAGGAGGAGGAGGAGGAGGAAGAGGAGGAGGAGGAGGAGGTAGGAACAAGCCAGGGTCCCCCAACACACAGATGGGTGGAGAAGCCAGCCTGCCTGTTGGGGAGTATTACTCAGCCCTGAGCAGGAACAAAGCTCTGCCCCAGGCCCGGATGTGGATGGATGTTGAAACTGTGACCCTCAGGGACAAGAGCGGACACCAAAGGCCATAGGGCATCCCATATTCTCCTTCTGTGAAATGTCCCTAGCAGGGTCCGCAGGAACAGGTTAGTGGCTCTCACAGACTTGAGCAGCAGAACCGAGGGGCAACTGTTCTCTAGGCACGGATTTCCTTTCTGAAGTGAAGGAACAAGGCCGGGTCTCGGGGTCAGTGGGTGGTGTCCCTGCCCCAGCCACTATAGGTGGGAGCATTACGGGTGGACAGTCAGAGGCAGAGGGGCAGCGGAGGATGCTAGGTGGATGGACGGAGGGACAGACAGTATGGTGGGCTCAGGGACCCCACCTCACATGCTCCAGAACTCTCCAGCTGGGTGGTGTTTCCTCATCCCTTGACGGCCGGGGGGACAACCACAAAGATCTGCAGAACTTCTGGCTGCTCCGGGAGACTGGAGCCCTGAGCTGGGAACCTCAGCTTGGCATGGGGGACCCTGAGCCCCACCCTGACGCACCGGTGTGAACACAGCAGGACGCTAGGGACTTCAGGAGCCATGGCCCCACCACGGCGGTCGGACCCTGGGGCAATGCTGCCCTACAAGATGCCTGGCCTGGTTGATGGCATCCGGCATGGGTCTGGAGAGTGAGTTGATACCTGTCTGCAGGGGCTCTGGGACCAGGGCCCTCACATGTTGGGCATATGGCGCCTTCTCCCCAGACATGATTGTGAGGTCACGGAAGCCCGAGGCCAGCAGGCATCCCAGCAGGAGCAGGGGCCCTGGAGCATGAGCAGCTTTCAGGGGGGACCCCAGAGAAAGGACAGGGACTGCTTTCCAGGGGCCCTGATTTCCATGGCAACTCTGCTTCCTCCTCTGGATGTTACCACCCTGTCCCCATCTCTGGGCTGCAAGCGCACCTGGAACCTGGGGTGCAACCTGGAATCCGAGTGCCTTGGACTTCCTGATTCTCCCCAGAATGCAACCCTTTCCCCCTGTGCTTCTCCTCCTTTTTATTTCTCTGCAGGGCAACAGGTTACAGCAGGAGCGCTCCCCACCCAGCTCTACCCGGGGCCTTTTTATTTTGCATTTTGAGGCAGTCTCACTAAGTTGCAAAGTTCCCTAGGCTGGCCTGGAACTTGCTGTCCTCCTGCCTCAGCCTCCTGGAGTCCCGGGGTAACGGGCGCGTGCCACTGCACCCAGGGGCCTTTGATCTGGTAGCAGGAAACTTGGGGGAGGGGGCGCCACCGGCTGCATCTCCTGTTTTCTGCCTCTCCCATCCTCGCAAGTGCCTGCTCTCTGCCTCTAGGAGTTTCTTTTTTCTTTTTCTTTTTTGTCTTTTTGAGACAGGGTCTCGCTATGCAGTTGAGGCTGGCCTTGAGCTCACTTTTGTAGCCCAGGCTGGTCTCGAACTCGAACCAATCCTCCTGCCTCAGCCTCCCGAGTGCTGGGATTACAGGCGTGAGCCACCACGCCCAGCTTACCTCTAGGAGTTTCTTGCTATTGTTTGTTTGAGTCAAAGTCCAGCTGTGACACTCAGGCTGGCCTCAAATCCACAATCTTCTGAGGCTGATAAGTCTGCTTTCTTTCTATGACCACAGATACATTGGAATGGGGGTTTTCCTCTTGGTTTTGGCTGATTCCCACAGGACAAGCCTGAGTTTAAACCTTGGTGGATCGGGGCCCGGCAGGATGGTTCAGTGGTCTAAAGCGCCTGCTTAGGAAAGCTTGGGTGGCTGCAGGGACCGCAGTTCGATCCCCAGCAACATATGCTGCACCAGCCAGCTGAGCCGGCCATAAAAATAAACAAACAAACAAAAGTTCTGAAACAAGAAAAAAAAAATTCTAAACCTCGGTAGATCAGTCCCTGTGACCAATTGTTCAGAGAAGTCTGCTCTCAAAAGCTTTTCCTGCTAAGGCTGCACCTTGCCATCCCAGTGCCCTGGGACTGAGGCAGGAGGGTCACAGGTTCCAGTCCAGCCCAGGAACTCAGGGGCCCTGTCTCAGAATACTTAAAAGGGGCCGGCTTTGCGGCTCAGTCACCAGCCCAAGGTTCTATCCACCGGCCCCAGCACAGGAAAGAAACCGGTGACCCAGCAAAGCCTTACCGGGAAGCAGCAAGGTAGCCGAGCACATGGGCGACCAGGAGTGCGTGGTGCGTCAGCTCCAGGCGGGCACAGAGCTGGTGCGTGGCCTCCTCGGGGGTGGGGGCCAGGGGAGCAGGCACGGAGAAGGAGGCCCAGCTGTGAGCCTCGTGGAAGGCCAGCCACAGGCGTCCTGGGTGCCCGCACTCCGGCAGTCCGGCCCACAGCAGGTCCCGTTGGGTGGGGCTCAGGGTGCGCCCAGCGGCAGCCAGCAGCTGCTGCACCATCTCTTGGCCCTGGTCTGCCTGCAGGGGCCCCACCTCCCAGTAGGCGTCAGGGTCCCGAAGCGTGGCTCGTAGGGCGTCCAGAGCGCCATGCAGCCCAGAGCAGGCAGACAGCACCAGGTGCACCCGTGGTGGGCAGGTGAGGGGCAGCCAGGGGATGCCCTGGGAGCGGTGCCCAGGGTCCAGGTCGTCCACGGCATCCAGCACGATGACCAGGGACTCAAAGTCCCTGCGGCCCACGGTGTGCAGCAGGACATGGAAGAAGTGAGCCAACCGAGTGTGGGCCTGGAGCACTGGGGCCGGTGGTGCGGGCAGCCCGAAGGCCAGGCACAGCTGCAGACAGAGGCCGGCCAGGAGCCCTTGGGCGTCCGCGCTGCCCTGGGATGTCCCCAGCAGCCGCAGCACTGTCACCGTCTTGTGGCCCAGCAGTCCAGCCGCCTGCTCTGCCAGCCAGCACAGCACCGCGGTCTTCCCGATGCCCGCAGCCCCGTAAAGCACCAGCGGGCTGTGGGGACGGTGATCATCCTGCTGCAGCCGCTGGCCAAGCCGGGCCAGGAGCTCCTGGCGGCCACAGAAGACCCTGGTGGCCTGGGTGCCCTGCCACAGGTGGTGGCAAATATCCTGGAAGAGCTCCTCCAGGCTGGGAGAGGTGGCCTGCCGCTCCCCGAGGACCTGCAGGAGCTGGTGTGAGGCGCTGGCCACCACCTGCTGCCCCAGCTCGTGCAGGTATCGCGCGTGGGCCTTGTTCTTGGGGTTTACCAGGTCGCGGGCCCAGGGCAGGCGGTGTACACTGAGCGTCCCAGGCTGCTCCTGGACCACGCGGTCCTTGAGGCTGCTCAGGTGGCCCTGCGCCACCACGTCCACACAACCATCGGGCAGCCGGTCCACCACGGGCAGCATGCAGTCCTGCAGTAGGTGCTTGGCGAGCTCCGGGATCTCACGCAGCAGCACGGTGGCCCCTGGGGCGCCGCTCAGGACGCCGCGCTCCAGTTCCCAGTGCAGCCCTGTAAGGTGGGGAGTGGCCGTTGGAGCGGGTGGGCACTGCGAGCGGGGTCAGAGGGTGGCAGGGGTGACCCGGAGCCTTTGCAGGAAGCTCCGGCTGCAGCTGCAGTTTTGCATCTTACACTGAGCCAAGGCCTCAGTAAGCAGGCTGGGCTCAGACTGGAGATCTTTCCGCCTCAGCCTCTCAGAATGCTGGGAAGATGTGTGTGTACCTCCTTTGCACTGAGCTAAAGTCCCTGTGGGTTCCACCTGGAACTTGTGGGAGAGACTGTGAATTTGGGTCTGTAGCCTCTCTTAAATGATGCCAGAGTGCTTGACTGGCAAGCACAAGGGTCTGAGTTCAACACCTGGTCCCGGAAAAAAAAAAAAAAAAAAAAAGATGTCATGACCACAGGGCTGGGGAAAATGGTGAGGTAGCACTGATCTAAACCTTTTGATGCCAGGCATGGTGGCGCACGCCTGGAATCCCAACACTTGGGAGGCTGAGGCAGGAGGGTCGGTGTGAGTTTGAGAGCAGCCTGGGCTACAAAAGTGAGCTCAAGGCCAGCCTGAGCTGCATAGCGAAACTGTCCCAAAAAGACAATCGAGCCTTGTGAGCTGTGTTTGTCTCTGCGAAGCCCAGGGCCTGGTGCCTCCCAGGCAAGTGCTTTACCACTGAGCCTTTTTCATTTTATTTTTTTACTTTGAGACAGGGTCTTGCTAAATCACTAAGCTGTAGTGGGGCGTAATAGCGCACACTGGCCCTGCCAGGACTCAGACAGGGAGGCAGGAGGATTGCCACGAGTTCAAGGTCAACCTGGGTTACACAGGGAGGCTTTATCTCAAAACAAACGAACTAATAGGAATGGGGCGAAGGACACAAAGGAGTCCTACAAGGTGGGGAGCAGTTGCTGAACATTGTGGGGTCCTGAGCCCCGCCCCCAGCCACGCAGGCCACGACCCAAGTCCCAGTACTGCCTCGGTCTGTGAGCAGAGGCCTGTGGGTTAGTTTCTTTCTCGTGCCAAAGGCTCTGTTCATACACACTGCTCCGGCCATAGTGTAAAACAGAATAGCCCAGCACCAGAGGAGGCTGAGGCAGGAAGATCCCAAGTTTGAGTCCCGCATGGGCCACTT
>PVJA010057719.1:0-10340 GCA_004027025.1 Myocastor coypus
AAAAAAAAAAATAAAAAAACAAAAAAAAAAAAAAAAAAAAAAAAAAAAAAAAAAAAAAAAAAAAAAAAAAAAAAAAAAAACTGCAGAAAAGTGTAGAAGAAATTAGATCAGAAATAACCTCTGATGTAAAAAAAAGACACCTCTGAATTAATGACGTCTGAAGTAAAGGAAAAACTGCAGAAAAATAGAGACGAAATCAGATCAAAAATAATATCTGAAGTAGAAAAAGAAAGGATGACTATAATGTAAGAATTAATAAATGCTTCTAAAGAAGACATTGATAAAAAGTCAGAGGAGAATAGAAAAATGATGGAATCCTTGAATGAGCAATATAGAAAACAAATTGATCACATGAAGCAGTTTCAGAGATATACAAGAAAATAAAATATTCACAAACTGGCACCGCCATATGAATGAAAGTGAAGATAGAGTTTCAGATTTTGAGGACACAGTTGCAGCTACTGAAAAGGTAAGAAAGGATGTCTTAAATGAAGGAAAAAATAATTCAACATCTGCAGGATGATGCAAACATGAATAACGTAAGACTAATAGACATCAATGAGAAAGGAGTCAATACAAATGATATAAAAAGAATAGGGGCAGAATTAATAGCAGAAATTTCCCAAATATGAAAAAACAATCTGACATTCAGGTAATTGAAGCATACAGAACTCAAAAACATCAAACCAACTAAAGACTCATTCATACATATAATAGTTAAGATCCCAGAAATCCAGCAGAATAACACACAAAAGCCGCTAGAGAAAAGAAGCAGATCACATTTAAAGGCAAACCCATCAGAATAATGGCAGATTTCTCTTCACAAACCACGAAGTCAAGAAGAGCATGGAGCAGAGTGCTTCAAGTCCTCCGTGAAAACAAATTCCAGCTCAGACTTCACAACAAAGAATAACTAAAGAATTTCATGGTGTCAGAGCCAACCCTACTGAAAATATGTTAGAGAGTAACCAAAATGACCAGAACTCCATGAATGAGAACAGAAAGAACCCAACAAATAGAGCAACCAATTAAACAGGAGAAAGGGGGTAAACAATAGTAGATTAAAAAAAAATGTCAATCATAAGTCAATACACTTCAACTATAACCATCAATGTAAATGGACTTCATTCCCCAGTTAAAAGGAATAGACTGGCATAGGAAGCAAAATTCAACAACAACTAGATTAGGAAGCAAAATTCAACAACATGCTATATACAAGAAACACACTTAACTCATAAAGAAATTCATAGGTTGAAAGGATGGAAAACAATACTGCATGTCCCAGCACCTCAGAAAAAAATCAGGGGTAGCAATCCTGTTTGCAGATAGTCTGAACTTCAAGCCAAGATTGATCAAATGAAATAAAGAAGGTCACTACATACTGGTTAGGGGAAAATTCAAGACAAAGAGGTAACACTCATAAATATGCACACACTCAACACAGGAGCACCCAGCTATACAAGATGAATCTTAATGGACATCCAAAATATACTATCCAATACCACAACCCTAACAGGAGACCTTAACACACCTTTATCCCAAAAAGATAGGTCAAGCAGACAAAAAATTAGCCAAGAAGTAGCAGAACTGAACCAGAACCTGGAACAACTGGACTTAGTGGACATATGTTGTTCCATTCAACCACTTCTGAATACACATTTTTTTCAGCTGCACATGGGACATTTTCCAAAATAGGCCACATATTAATGCATAGGTCATGCTTAAGTGTATGCAAGAAAACAGAAATTATTCCATGCATATTATCTGAACAGAGTGAAATGAAACAAGAAACAAATGACAAAAGAAATCTCAAGAATCCCAGAAACACATGGAAATGAAACAACACCCTCCTCAGCAAACAGTGGGTTACAGATGAAATTAAATGAGAAATTAACCAATATTTATATTGTAATGAAAATTCAAACACAACCTACCAGAATTTATGGGAAGCAATGAAATCAGTTCTTACAGGGAAATTTGTAGCTTCAAACTCACACATTAAGAAAACAGAATGGGAACAAATAAATAACCTAATGGTGCACCTACATTGTCTAGAAAAGGAAGAGAAAACCAAACCCAAAGCCCAAAGACGGGGGGGGGGGGATTATAAAGATTAGAGCAGAAATTAATTCAATTGAGACAAAGAAAATAGTACAAAGAATTAATGAATCAAAAAGCTGGTTCTTTGAAAGAGTAAATAAAGTTGGTAAATCCCTAGCTAAACTCATCAAGAAGAGGAAAGAAAAAACTCAAATTCAAGCAATAAAGAATGAAAAGGGTGAAATTACCACAGACTCAATGGAGATTCAGAAGATCATTAACAGCTACTTTGAGAACCTTTATTCTCACAGAATTGAAGACACAGATGAAATGGACAGATTCCTAGAAAGGGACAATTTACCAGAACTGAATCAAGAAGATATAAGAACTCTCAGTCCTTGCACCTTCCTGGCAAGTGCATGGACTCTCAATAACCCAATAACAGCCAATGAAATACAAAATGTAATAAAAAAGAAAAAAAGCTCACCAAGAAATAAAAGTCCAGGACCTGATGGATTCACCACTGAATTTTACAAGAAATTTACAGAAGATATAATCCTAATACTCCTCAAACTCTTTAATGAAATTAAGGAAGCAATCTTCCCAAAATCATTCCTGGAGACAAGTATTATACTGATACCAAAACTAGAGAAAGATGCAACTAAAAAAGAAAACTATAGGCCAGTCTCTCTCATTACCATAGATACAAAAATCCTCAATAAAATCCTTGCTGATGAAATACAGCAAATTATTAAGAAGATCATACACCATGACCAGGTAGGATTTATCCCAGGGATGCAAAGATAGTTCAATATATGCAAATATATAAATGTAATACACGATATCTATAGAGCTAAAGCCAAAAATCACATGATCATCTCAACTGATACAGAAAAGGCTTTCTACAAAGTGTAACACTCATTCATGTTCAAAGTACTACAGAAAATTGGAAGAAATGGCCTCTACTTCAATTTGATAAAAGCCACCTATACCAAGCCAACAGCTAACATAATTTTAAAACGGGAAAACCTGAAGTCTTTTACTCTCAGATCTGGAACAAGACAAGGGTCAAAGACTATAATCAACACTTTAGGAAAGAAGAGAAGCGAGTGATAAGTATGTGAAAAGATGCCCACATCATATATCATTAAGGAAGCTCAAATTAAAACAATCATGACATGCCCCTACACACCTGTTAGGCTAGACAAAACCCAGAACTGAGAATACCAGATGCCTCTGAGGATGTCAGCCACAGAATTCTCATCTGTTTTGGTGGCAATACAAAATGACAGGGCCATTTTGGAAGACATTTTAGTAGTTTCTTATAAAAACTAAGCATACTCTTACCATACAGTCTAGCAACTATACTTCTTTGTATTTAATCAAATGAGTTGAGTGGGGCTGAGGAGATAGCATGGCACTATAAGCACCTTCCTGGCAAGTGCAAGGACTTGGGTTTGATCCCCAGAGTACCACATGCCATGCCAGCCCTGGAACCCCAGGTGCACTGTGCCAGCCATGGAAACCAGGCATGGTGGTGCACACCTGTAATCCTAATGCTGGGGAGGCTGAGATAGGAGGATCACTATAGGTCAGAGCTGAGTAGCAAGTACTTAAATAAATAAATAATTTTTAAGTGAATTGAAAACTTACATTCACACAAAAACCTGACACAGATGTTGACAACAGCTTTATTCACAATTGTCAAAATTGGAACAGTTTTCAGCAAAACATGGACAAAACTTGGACATCTTGGATGTGAGCAACAAAAATCTTCCTCCTGAGATGAATGAAATATAGTATGGTTCACCCAGATAGCAAAATATTGAACAGCTATAAAATGAAGTAAACTATCAAACCATGAAAATTATATAGTGAAAATTAAATGTACATCATTCAGTTAAGGAAGATAACAATCAAAAGGCTACTTACTATCTGATTCCAACTATAGTATATGACATTTTGGAAAAGATGATAACACTATGAAGACAGTACAAAGATCAGTGGTTGCCTGGAGACGAGGGGAGCAGTAATGAACAGGTGGGGTGCAGAGGTTTGGGCAGTGAAAATGCACTGCATGATACTGTATTAATGGTATCAAATCCATTAACTATACAATACAAGTAAGCCCTAGTGAAAGCTAAAGATCTTCACAATAAGGATGTGCTGATGTATGTTCATCATTTGTTATAAGTATATCATGTTAGTTGGGATACTGCTAAGAGATGTAATGAAGGACTGGCAGACAGGAAGATCACTATGAGTTCAATTTGTATAGTGAGACCCTGTACCAAATATTATATTGAGAGAGAGAGAGAGAGAGAGAGAGAGAGAGAGAGAGAGAGAGAGAGAGAGAGAGAATGTGTGAGGGGTAGAAGGTATACAGAAAATTTTACAATTTCCACACAATTTTGTTGTTAATCTAAAACCATTCTAAAAGTTAAATCTTTTTTTTTTTTTTTTATCTTAAAAGAGATATTCAAAGAGGTGGGTGTCATAGATAAGTTCCAGTCACATTCTAAGCAGTTACCAGTATTTAAAAAACTAATTGGGCATCATGAGGGTGTGAGAGAAAGAAGTAGGTTCCTACTGAGGTAGAACAGAAGCACAGGGTCACTAGAGATGAAGTTAACTCTAGAAAGAAGCGTTTTACACACCATCTATCCTCATTCCACCAATTTCAGGATGTCAAGAATCACACTGGAGTCTGAAAACCTGAACTGGGGCTTGCAGGGTTCAGCACAGCTCAGAGAGCAAAACCACTGCCCCCTCTCCCTTTGGGCCTTCAAAGTATACTGTATGGAGTTCTCTAGATGAGGAGAGGAGCCTTCAGGCTCCTCTGCTATGAGTCAGAGAAGCATTTCGTGTACTTTTGAGCAGCAAAGAGGCAAAAGAAAACACAAGCCTAAGGAGGATGTGGAGGAGGAGGGGAAAGTCAGAAAGCTGAGGTGTTTCTCTTTTGTTTGGAAGAAATTGATGCTTGCATTTAAATTACACCAGGCAAATTCTCTAAACCTTTACAGCTCTGAGAAGAAAAAGCATTACCACATTATCACTCTGCAAAACGGAGTCATTAATACTCAGCAAAACACAAAAACTGTGAAAAAGGCTGTGAAGCACACAGCCACCAGAGTTTAGCGGGAACGTATTATTGATGAATGAGTAATAAGTTCTAGTAGCAGTGGTGTTGGTTAAAACAATAAATCCTGCCCTGAAAAGTGAAGTTACCTCATTCTATTTCTAAATTACAAATTCAATAGACCAGGAACTAGCACTAGATATGATATGTGGGGGAGGGAGCACTTAGAACTCTAACTTTCAATTGGTGGTTTAAGCTTTTTCAGAGAAATAAATGTAAATGAATTCAGCCATAGGGGGTAAGCTCAGTGGCTCACAGCAGCAAGCCTCTGCTAAATTAGAAAAAGAAGATGCTGCCAGAGATTGGCTCCAATAGCGAAGAGGAGAAGAGCTCCTCTTTCCTGGTCAAGCTGTGCAATACCAACCAGTCCATCTGTCTCACCCACGTGGGCTCTAGGTTACCAGCAGCAGGACCAGATCTGGCCCTGGAACCATGCCATGAGACACACACCCTAGAAATTGTGGCTCTTCTTCAGGGACAAGGCACAATGTGCTTTATGTTCTTTTATGAAATGGCACTGGGATTCTAGATTCAGAAACTAGGTTATAACCCTACACCCATCACTAGCTTCGCAATCTTAAGCAAGTTGCTTGTTCTCTTGGCATTGTAGCCCATCTGGTTTCAAATATACCTAAATTGCATCTTATACTTTATAGTTTGTTGACAGCATTAAAGAAGGGCAGGTAAAAGGTTTTGTAATGTGTCAAGAAAGTGAAATTCTACCTTGGGAAGTTCTGCTTCTTCAACAAGAAGAGTAAGGCTAAACTATTCCAGAAAAAGAAAGGGAAACCAATATACATTCCAAAATGCAAGATGTTCAATAGAAATGTGCTGCATGGATGGATGACTGAACAGGGTTCACCAAAAGATGAAACACGGGTGACAAAACCAGGGCCTAATTTAACCTTGTCTCAGCCCATGCTCTAGGTAAAGATTCATCAGTCTCTACAGTCTTGCAGCCACTGAGCTTGAAGCCATGTCCTTAGTGCCTATGCCAGATCTAAGAGACACTGATAGAAAAAGAACTAGAGAACTTCAAAGACAGACAAAAGGAGTGTTTGCATTGCCAGGTGCAGACATATATGAAGCCAGGGTCACGAACTCATGAAAAGTGGAACCTTCAGCAAGCCTCACTCGTGGCAGACAAGAAACAGGCACGACCAGTCATCTCTGGTCCCAAATTGTCAGGTCCCAAACATAACATCCACACCAAAAGCAGATTTTTTTCATAATGAAGCTCTGTTTGTTTTTTTTGTTTGTTTGTTTGTTTGTTTTGTTTTTCAAAGGACTCTGTCTTTTCACATGAAAAACAAACACCAGGGGTATGTGTACAGGTCTGTTACCCTCCACCCACCCCTCACCCCCTAGTCCTGGTCTGAACGATGCTGGCCTCAAGGTGGTAGCTATTCCTCACCAAACCAGACAGCACAGAGCTACTGGACATGGCCTGCTCAGTGCCAGCCTCCCGAGGGGAGGCCTCTTGGCAGGATCAGTCAAGGGTCTGCCATCTGCTGAAGCAGAGGGAAGGCCTGTCATGGGCTGACCGCGAGGGAACTTCACTCCTCCAGGACCTGCTCTCAGCGGGGCACAGTCTTTCCCACGGTTTTGCCTCAGGGAATGCCTCAGTGCTGTCTCAGTGATGCCTTGTTCCTTTTTCCTTTCATCCATACAAAGAACAGCAAAGCTTTCCCATCCCTCAAGGCAGGCAGTCACCACCCTCACCAACAGTTCCTCATTTATCAAAGCACTAGTTAATATACCAAGGCAAAATTGTCTTAATTAATTTAAGCAGTAATATTAATAGTAATATGGTTGAACTTGGATACAGAAAAAGGAGATCATAAATGGCTAAAGTCTGGACAACAATGAAGTGGAGTCTACCACCCCATGGTCAACCATGACAAGCCCTAACTGGATAGACTTTAGAAATGTCCCTGGCAGAGCCCCTCTTTTCTTGGCACCTCTGCCATGACCACTGACCCACACAATAAGCATCCGATGATTGTTGACTATCTACCAAAAATCAGCATAGAGTCCTTTTGAATTCCTGCTCTTGGGGAGCCATAAATTCCTAGAGGCATCAGATAGTAAGTGCACTGCTAGAAGGAGAGGAGGGATGCAGTGTCAGAGGTGATCAGAGTGCTGCAGATTCAAGCCAGGAGTTGGTGAAAAGTGGAGCTCTCTGGGTGCTGGGAAGCAGGTAGTCTGAAAAGGACAGGAGAAAGCTCAGGCAGAGAAGCAGCCGTTGCTGGTGCTCTCTGCATCACTTGACTTAGATCTGTATTTTCACCCACGGCCATTTGCTGTATTCATAGATAGCACTAGCTTATTCAGAATGTATCGTTCAGTATTTGACTGTCAGAAATGTCTTTATCTTTTTAAAATTAAGTTTATTGATACATGTTAGATATATATATAATGATCACATTCATTGTAGGAAATTTATACCTGTATGATATAACTTGATTCCCTTTTTATCCCATTCTTGTACCCTCTCTTCTACACTTCTTTCCCTCCTTAGTTACAAATTTTATTCATATTTTTCTTTCTTCTCTGATCATTTCTTTTCTTTTTCCCCTTATTTTTGAAAGATATGTTTGCAAGGTATAGAAAGCTAGGTTAACAGTATTATTATTTTTGTTTTCCTTTTTTTACTTTAACAATGGTGCTCCATTGTCTTTTACTTGCATTATTTTAATGAAGAACCTAGTGTCTTCATTTCTTGATATGTAACATATTTTCTATCACTGCTTTTTAAGACTTTTTTTTTTTTTTTGCTGGGTTTCCTGTTGGCATGCCAAAATAGTCAATTTCCATGGCCAGGAGGTTCTTATCCAAAATCTGGAAGAGAGGAAAGAAAGGAGTTCCTGAAAAAAACACAATCCTCCAGAAGGCTGCAGAAATCCTGGAGCTGGCACCTGGAGCTGGCAGGAATGAGGAAGTCCGCCACTCCCACCATGAGGGAGGATGTCCCCAGTCTCACCTGGGGATAACACAGGAGCGGTTCAGAGTCTTGAGAATCATTCATCCCACAGGTGGTAGGACTGGGGCAGTGTGGTCTGAGTTCATCACAGTTCAAGAGTTCCCAACTACTTCTCACTGCTTTTGAGCAAAGTATTTTGCCTTTTCATGTTTCTTGTGCTTAGAATTTTCTAGGCTTCTTCATCTACAAATTCATAATTTCCACTGTGCTCTTCACTTCTCTTTTGTCCTTTGAAGACTCCAATTGCATGTTTAGTGGTCCCTGATGTTGTGTTATAACTCACTCATGCTCTGTTAATTTTTTAAAAACTCTGTATTCTCTGTGTATGTTTTATTTTAGGTAGCACTTATTACAGTGTCTCCAAGTTTACTACTCTTTTCACTTGCAGCGTGTCGTGTGAATTCTGCCACTAATCCTATTCAGTGCATTTTTAAAAATCTCAGGCATGTCTCACCTGGTATTACTCATCATAAACATAGCATGTAAGGAAAAATTGAATATGAATTGCGCATGAAGGAAACTGATTTCCCTGTCCTTGACCTAAACTAACGCAAGACATAAGAAAGTAAGGAAGTTGGTGCCATTAATGTTTCCTGACAAGCCCCTTACATCAAAAATGTGATGAAAGGAGACCAGAGTTTTTTTCACATTTTGTTTCTTCTGTCTCTACCATAGACTGGCTGAGAAATAAAATCTGACACAGAGTGAAAAAACTAGGGGAAAATCTGAGTCCTGGACTATAGAACATCAAGTGAATTTATTTTACGTTTGAAAAAATAATAGGCTGAAAACAGAGGTTTTTGCCAGAAGGCTAGATGGCTCCTCCCTAACAACCAGTAGGACATTCTGGTTTCCTAGTGTTCAGTATCCCAGGCTAAAGTACAGCTTGCTTTAAGAGAATGCAAGGTAGCCTGATACACAAAGGAAGCAGTTATGAAGGAAGGATGAGGAAGAAAGGAAGGAAGATGGGAGTAGGAAAGAAGAAAACAAATGCAGACTTTTCTTTCCAGCCCCTCATGGAGAGAGTGTCTGACAGTACAACTGCAACATGCCATCTTTCTCCAAGAACAAATGGCAGCAGAGTGTGATCTCACCACCAGGCTGTTCCTGCAGCACTTCCACACAAATTCATTTGTTTGTGACAAACACATACTTGTCTGTGACTGGTTCTACATCTTTAAGTGGAATGTTCTTCCATAAGAGGAATTCTGTGGCCTTGTAAGTTGTACACAGCATGTAGTCACAAGTAGGCCCTCACTAAGGCAGCACAGTATGAGCTCACACCCTGGTGCCTCAAAGGCCAGTTCAACTGCAGAGATCTGGATTACAGGGCAATGACAGGCTGGGCTTGAAGTTGGTAAAGGACCATTATGAGGAGGGGTCTGCCAGTTGTGTTTCCTTCCGCAGGAAAGAAGCAGAGAAATCTTTTAGGTTAGGAGCAGGAGACAAAAATAAATGGGCTAGACCCAAAAATAAACACACAAAGGGAACTAGAGAATGTGTGGCTCAAAACTCTTTAAAGCCAAGACAAGCAATGACTCCTTGTAACCGAATTGGTTACAAGGCCCACGAGGAGGCATGAGACTGGATGGTTCTATGGGGCCAGGGTGTCCTCAGAGTGGGCCCTCTGCAGGCTTGTGTATTGGAAGCTTGGTCCCTTTGTGGTGACGCTGAGGTGGAGGAAATAGATGAGGTAAGGCCTAGATAGAGAACATCCTTATGTTCTCAAAAGGAATCGCTGCTGGCCTTGTGGAATGGGCCAGATAGGAGGGAGGCAGACTAGTTCCCATAAAAATGAGTTGCTAGAAACACAGCAAGCTGGACTCCTTCCTAGTCCATGGCTTCCTGTCTCACCATATTGTCTTTCCTTCAAGCACTCCCACCACTGTGGTGCCATCTGCTACAAGGCCCTTACCAAGCCAAGCAGATGCTGCACCATGCTCTTGAACCTCTAGCACTCAGCCTCAGGTATTTTGTCACAGCAAAGAAAACAGAATAAGGCTGATGGAGCCACTGTAGAAACTGTTTTCATCTCAGACACTTTGCAATCCCTGACATGGTTAGGCAAGAAAATGAGCTACGGCCCACCGCTGGGAGCTGAGCCTGCAGCGCAACCACCGCGGGTAAGCCCCTGCGCCCCTCTGCCCCGCCTCTGCGTTCCCGCGACTAACTTCCTGT
>PVJA010057720.1:0-10344 GCA_004027025.1 Myocastor coypus
AAAAAAAAAAAAAAAAAAAAAAAAAAGCATTTTGCAGCGTCAGTTACACTAGGTCAGGAAGAGAGATTGGGAGGGAGATTAGAGACGCCTGAGGAAGGAGGTAATTCTGACAGGGCTCGCTGGAGCCTTTACCAGCGCCCTCAGCGTGGTGTAAGAACACACCAGACGCTCACTGTTCTCTTCTCCGCTCCCAGGGAGACCCTTTCTGTGCATGCCAAACAAATCCTTGCGCTCGAGTTTTTCCCCTTGGGACCTGCTTTTGGTCCTTCAGTACAATAGTTTGAGAAACTCACCAAGGGCTGGAAAGCAACAAACGGCAAGAAGGGGTTCAGGGCCAAGGAGCGCGGATCTGTCCCTGTCCCTTGACAACTAGATTTTCCTCGCTCCAAGCATGAGTGCTGCGAAAACCGCACACTTAGTGGCTTCAAGCCGAACTGTAGGATCCTGTGCTTCAGGCGCCAGTAATCCTGTGAGTCCCACGGGGCTAACACCCTCGGGACATCAGGGGGGCTGGCCTCCTCCTGGATATGGCTGTGTCCTCCAACTTCCCACAGCCTGCCTGCATCCCCAGGCTGCTGACCCTTGACCCTTTTTCCTGCTCCGTTAGAGCCAGCAGTGGCTGATGCCATCTAGTGCGGAGCGGGTGGCTGTGACAGAAGTCTTCCTTCCGTCTTCCTCATAGAAGAGCCCTTCTGGATCATCAGGGATATTGCTCCCATCTGCAGTTTAATGCCATCTGCAAGGATCCTCTTATGAAACATCCCGTGACCCGGAGATGAGGATGTGACCGCCTTAGGCGTGTCTCTGATTCTGCCTATCACGGGAAACCTCCACTAAAGTCTTCATAAAAACCAGATTGTCAGGGCTGGGGATTTAGCTCAGTGGTGCTGTGCCTCCCCCAAGTGGGAGGGCCTGGATTCAACTCCCAGCATAGCCCCCACTGCCACCAAAAAGACGGAAGTAAACAGATCAGTGCTTTGGCACGGCGAAAGGTTCAGACGTGTGTCTGTCTCGGCCAGTTCTCCACACGGCAGATAACGCTGTCTGCCTCTCCCCAGGAGATGCTGCGCTTGCCCACCCCGTGGCAACCTGGGACAGATCCGGCACCTGGCCATTGGTATGCGTGAGCTCTGTTCAATCGCAGCCGGCCTCTCTTTGGGCAGAGCGGACATTCAGTGTGGCACGTATCCAGCGTGAATTGAAAAGAGCTATTTTATGTTGAGCAGTACAATCAAACAGATGCTGTGTCTCCTAGCATTAAAAAAAAAAAAAAAAAAGGCTCCTGATTACAGGTATTGAAGCCTCTCCTTGCTAAATAATGCATGCCTATTTTGTGTGGTTAAATTTGATAAATTTGCCTTCTTGGGGATTTATTTGTATATGAACCCCCTGAGGAATAAAATGTCAAGTGAAAGGCTCCAATGTTTACTCAGTTAGTCCATATTTGCATTTACCTCGGAATACCCTTCCCCAAAAGCTACTTTAAAATTAAAATTGGAGATTTTTTTTTTTTTTTTTTTAATGGCACTGCATCTGCATAAAAACAAGAGACAAGCACTGTGACAAGCTATAAGTCCAAGGCAATTTTTGTATATGTGGTTACTGGAAATAAATGCAATATGTGTGAAATCAAAGGCGTACAGCTACGAGCTGCAGGACAGCCGCAACTCGCATCTCTGCTTCGTTTCTCTCAGACAAGCACCAGGCAGACGACACTCAGTGGAGGATAGGCTCCACACTGTGTCAAACTCAGCTCTCCCAAGACAATCCTTGGAAAGAATTCAATTACAAGAGGCCTGTGGAAAGCTGCAACTGGAATATTAATAAAGCAGTCAGAGAGCCTGGCACGATGAGCGGAGGAAAGGAAGGCTTGAACAAAGCATGCCTCGGCTCTGCCAGGCCATGAAAAATGAAGCAAGACCTGGGAATGGGCTGCTTCCCATCCTCCATTTCTTCTCCCACTTCCTGGAAAACCCAGAATACTACTCAAGCACTGTAGGGGTCTGTCGGTCTTCCTGTGAACAGTTCTACGGGGAGACCTGGCGGTAGGAATGAGAAACGTAGACAAGAAGACAAAAAACCTGCGCTAGGTGGTCACCAGTGGGCCTGAGGGGCAAGGCTAGCTCAATGCACCCAAAAACAATCCTTGACTGATGCTTTTACAAAGTTTGTATCTCATGACACAAGGTTGCTTAGTGACTAATAGCTGGCCTGAACCAGACAGGACATTTTTATCAGCACTGGGGCAGCTCCTTTGCTTCAGGCAGTGAGGCCCAGTCCCAGCTACACACACTTGATCAATTTCCTGGCTTCCTGCCGCTCCCAACAAATCATGGACTCTTACATAGGGTTTTGGCCTCCTGAGCAGAAGGATGAGGTCCATTATAGAGTTGGGGTTTGTCAGCCTGTGTTCATAACTGTTCCTTGGGGGTAGCCCTCGCGAAAAAAAAAAAAAAAGAAGGACATTTTGTTGGTAAATGAATTATCTTCAGTGGTGGTGCTGCTGGGGAGCTGACAGCATCATGTAGCCGCAGAACTTTTCTCAAGCTTCCTCTATCAATCTCTTCCAGATGGATAATTACAATCTTGCATCTACTCCACGTCCAATGTAGCATTTTCCTCTTTCGGATACACTGGGCTCTTGCATAGCTTTATCTTCAGCCTACTAGTCAGCCTTTCACTACTGTAACCAGTAGCTGAGATAAGTCAACTCACAAAGAAAAGTTTGTTTCGGCTCATGGCTTTGGATGTGTCAGTCCATGGTTAACTGTCCCGTTGTGGTGGCTCCGATCTAAGATGGTCCCCAAATGCCTCATGTGTTCAGAGATAGGGCTTTTGGAAGATGATTAGATGATGAACACACTGTATTCCTTGGGGGTTTAAGCCACTAATGAATTCATAGGTGAAAGGGCTATTAGAAGATAGGGCTCAGTCAAAGGTCACTAGGGTCATTCTTTTGGAAGCGCTTTTAGGTTCCCCCGTGCTTTTGCTCCTTCTTAGGTGCCATGAGCTAAGTAACTTTCCTCTGCAGAGTCCTTTGCCCATGCCATTTCTGCCTTGGGGCCGGGCACGTATGGACTGAACCTCTCAAACTAATACAGACAGCACCACTAGGGGGTATGGCACTACCATCCCTCCATTCGTGTGAATATGGGTCACAGCTATGCTCCTTGACTTCTGTCCTCTAGGCCTACTCCTAGAGGCGGAGATAAAAATAACAAAGCCTTGGCAATTCCAGAGAGTCTAAGCTAGGATGTCTGGACCAGGTCTGTTGGCATGACCTACAGTGACCTTTCCCCATTTAGAACTTGTGAAAGGTTCATACATAGGGGCTTCAGCTCATGCGTTTGATCATGACAGGGTAAAATAGGAAAAGGACCTGCACAGCTGATACAAGAATGACTCAGCAACCTGTCCATCCTGTTGTCATTCAGACTCTGAAAGGCCCGGTGGGACATGCAATGATGTAACTCCTTGTTCGTTTTGCACAAGAATCTAGGAACCTCTCTCCCAGGGCTGCCTAAGTCACGATCACAAAGCCAGGAGATAGGGGCTGGAGAGATAGGTCAGCAGTCTGAGCACCTGCTTGGCAGGTACAAAATCCCAAGTTTGACCCCTAGTGCTGCATGCCACGCTGGCCCCAGAACCCCAAGCACGCCCAGTTGTATAGTGAGACCTTGTACCAAATAAATAGAGCATTTTTAAAAATCTATTTAAAAATAAGCATGAGGAGGGACAGTGGTATAGCTCAGCAGACTCAGCACTTGCTTATGGTAGTGCAGAGGCCAGGGTTCGGTTCCTGGTCCCGCCTGGCACACTGGCCCGCTGTCCAGCATGCTGAGCTGGCGATGAACTCTGGGCATGGTGGCATGTGCCTGTAATCCCAGCACTTGGGAGGCAGGAAACAGGAGGATCACTATGAGTCCAAGCTGTGTAGTGAGATCCTGTACAAAAAAACAAAACAAAACAAACAAACAAACAAACAAACAAAAACCCCATGAGGTACAATAAGCCTTTCCTTAAATTACAGTTGTTATGTATTTTGCCCCAGCAATGAATAAGTGACTAATACAGCTGGTTACAATTTATTTGGCCTTTCCCCGTGCTTTGTTATGATGTAACAAATTGCTTACCTCCTTCGTTGCTAGAAACGGAAGTCAAGACTTACCTCTATCACTTGAAATTTGTTTTAATTCAAGCATGTCCTATGTATGACCACTTTGATAAAATGACACAGGTGGGGCTGGTGGCGTGGTCCAGTAGTACAGTGCATACTTAGCACACTTGAAGCCCTGGGTTCAATCCTCAGCAACAAAAGCAAGCCAAACATAATCAGATCAAACTAACTGAAACCAAAAGATCAAGAAAAGCAGTCTGACCCTCCACACAAAGCCTTTAAGCAATCAGAATCTGGAAAGAGATATTTAACTTTGATGACAGCTTGGATGATGTAGTCACTAATTAGTATCAAGAGTTGTTGATATTAGAACAAGCCACTAAACCACTCCTGATACGTGGACGTGGTTAAAAGATGCACGCGGGGTTCACATCTGCAGTCCAGAAACATAAACTGAGCAAATGACTTACAAGCACAACAGCGCTAGCTCTGCACCACGCAGCAGTCCGCCAGGTCAGCATGGCGGCCAGTCAGCGTGCCCGGGGAATCCCAGAACCACCAATGATCAGCCGCTCTTAGACTGTCTTCCGCTTCTTCTCCCCATGGTAACCCGTAGCTTCCTCTTTTGCTTTTTGCTCGCTCTAGGCCTCGCCCAATCAGCTCCTGCTATGCCACTGTACTGCCCATGTAAACTTCGCCCCTAGCCCAATACAATAAAAGCTCCAAGCTCTGTCTCCGTTCTCAAGGTTCCTGGGCTTCTTCTTTCTCCACCCACCCTTGTGCCTGTATGAAGGGTTTCTTTGCTTTCACCCTCTTCTCTTTCCGGCCAGAGGAAGGAACCTTAAAAATAATATGCGTGGTTCTCATGTTTACATATTCTTAGAAATAGATTCTTGCAAAGAAATACCATGAAAGTGATGTTTGCTATCGTTTCAATCTAGAATGTGCTCCAGGGGTCTACGTGGTAAATAAAGCCTTGACCGTCAGCTTTGTGCTTTTGTTAGGCGCTGTTGGGGGACCCTGGGAGTATGCGTAAGAAGGGGATTGAGACGCTGGTGTCATCCTTGATTTTGGGTCTTGGCTGTGGGTTGAGCGGCTCTGTCATGCCAGCCGTTTCCATGCCACCAGCCTCTCAGGGTGACATGATGGCCCATCTTATCCCTACTGAAGGGCTATCAGCCGTGGGTCTTCCCAGGAAGGGACTGGAGCCTCCAAAGCTGCAAACCAACACAACCCTTTTCTCTCATCCCAGATACATGTTAGATCTTTAAATAATGAATAGCTGTGGCTTTTGGGATAAGCAGTATAGAGTGCCTCGCATTTTGGGAGCTTTTGTCTGAGAGCCACAGGATTAATTTACCATCATCCACGGGTCATTCAAACTGTAGGCAAGCTACTTAATCTACTAGACTTTGATTTCTAAATCTGAAAAGGCAGCGTGGTGTCCACCTCATAATGTGAGTATTAAAAACTGAACTTTCTCTGTCTCACCACTGTTGATTTTTTTTTTTTTTTTAATCTTATTTATTTTTTCTCTTGTTTCAGAACCTTTGTTTATTCACTCATTTTTATGGCCGGCTCAGCCTGCCCCGAGGGCACTGCTGGTGCAGCATGTGGTGCCGGGGATTGAACCGCGGTCCCTGAAGCCGCCCAAGCTTTCCCAAGCAGGAGCTTTAGACCACTGAGCCATCCTGCCGGGCCCACCGTTGTTGGTGTTGGAAGGTGGGTGATTCCTACTGGTGTTGCGAGATGCTTAGAGCCATCGCAGAGGAGCACCCACCCTGCAACGGTGATGAGAAAAATATCTCCTGAAAAGAAAAAAAAAATGCCTCCAGTTGAGAATGACTTAGTTAACAGAAATACTGCCAGCAGGGTTCTCTGTACTGTGTATGAAAAAGCAGAGACCATGAGCCTTTTTTTTTTTTGCAGGACCAGGGTTCAAACTCATGACCTTGTACTTGCTAGGCAGGCACTTATTCCATGGAGCTATCTCCCCAGCCCATAGACCACAAGCTTTTATTCTCACCGGGTAATCTTTACTCTCTGTTCTGACAGGTAAGAAAGAATATCCTGCTCTCTTCCGCCTTCTTTCCATCGACCACCCAGGACAGACACAATCTGCTGAGCCAGATAGTTTGCTATCAGGACAACACCCTTAACTCACCAGCTCTCCCGATGACCAGAAACACAACCAGGCATGGATTGAGTCCATAAACATTGCTCGATTTTGAAGGAAGAAAACAAAGGACTCTCAAAAAATCACTCTTCCTTTTCTATCAATCATTTTGTCACTGAGTTTGGCTGCAACTGGGAGACTGTGCTTGGATTCTCATTGACCACTGGTGCCATCGACTACTGTGGGAAATATATTATCATCCAGTGACAGGACCCTGTTTCATCCATTATGAACCCACACATTTGTGAGTGACATATTTGTTGGGGACCACCTATGAGCACCGCGTTGTCCCTGGTGGTACATCCATGGGCAAGACAGGCGTGTGCATGGATAAGACAGACACACACAGGGACAGGAAGATACACATAGGAGCACATCACAGTGTCGGTCCTTGACTGTGCTTGGGACTCCCTTAGGGCCGTCAGACAGTAACGTGAGGATGTACGGGGCTCCCCCTAATCACCTTTTACCTTTCTGCATGGTTTAAATATCAACTCTGAAGCCTGGTTCACATCTCATTATTATACAGACCAAAAATGGCAACTTTTTAGAGACCGAGTGCTCAAAGCCACAACCCCAGCCCACTTCCTGACAACGCTGCCCCTACGTGATACTTATTTGGCTACTGAGGTGATACTGGGTGACTTGGCTTGTGTGGTGACAGTTAGGGCTCTGCGTGCCATACGTTTGCCACCACTGTCCTAGAAAAATCTTTGCTTTTTGGCCTCAAGTATCCAAGCATCACCGGCCTGTAAGTATTTTGGTGAATGTCATATGACGAGACCAGAATGGTGTTCAAAACTCGCTATTGGCTGGTTCTCACTCCTTCTGCTTTTCTCCTAGGGCAGCTCTGTCCCATGTCACCTGTGCCAGCAACGTCCTTAATGGCTTCAGCACTAACACCTTGTCTCTGTATTCACTGCTATATATTCACTTACATGAGAGAACTATGCGTGGCTTTGTTAGTCTGTCATTATTTCACTGGCCATCATTTATCAGTCTTTAGACATTTTTAAAATGGAATAGGTCATTATGCAGAATAGAGCAAAGGCTCAGAGAGCACTATAAAGGGTTAGAATTTTTTTAAAAAATGTATCTGGTTCACTGTCTCACTATGCAGCTCGAACTCACAGTGATCCTCCTGTTTCCAGCCTCCCCCGTGCTGGGATTACTGGTGTGCGACACCGGGTCAGGACTCAGAGGCCAGCTCAGTGCCCCTGGGGGTGGGGTGGGGCCAGCAAGACGTACAGTGCCGAGAATGAAATTCTAGGCCCTGCTCTTGTCTAAGCAAGCATTCAGTCTGCTGAGCTATCTTGCCAGCACAGGATTAGAATTTTTAATTGGGTGTGTTTATTAATGGACTGGAACCTTCAGAACCCTGAGCCAACATAATCCCTTTTTCTCATTAAACTTCACATCCTGGATATTTGTTGTGGCGATGGAAAACTGACCGTCCTTTGTTAATTTTTTAAATAAACAACAGAGATGAGTTTTGGAATAAGCAATGCAAGTGGGTCTAAGATCTATCAGGAAAAAGTAAATTGATGGAACATGTATAAATAATGAGAAAATAAGCAACAATATTAACAAAAGTACACTTTGAAATTATTGGGTAAAAGGAGATCACTGCTAACTTAAAATAAAAACCTTTTTTTTTTTCTTTTGTCTTTTCTTCCAAGGGGTCCAGCTGTCCCTGGACGATGGTGGGAGAAAGACCTTAGAGACCATTAAGCACAGATGTGATTTTTTTTTTTCTCTTCTATATAGATAGGTACATGGTGCTCCTTTAGACTTCGTGTGTGCTTCAGCTTAAATGCTAAGGTTTTTAAAAACTGAGTGAAGTAGCTACAAATTAAAAGGGAAATTTTCTTGAATGAATCTACTGATAGGCAGTCGCTTTTCAAGGAAACCAAAAACAGAAGGCAAAAAAGGGGCCCAAAGTGTTTCTGCGGGGGTAAAAACGTAACAGGGTTTTTCTCCCCATAAGCTCTGAAGCTGGCCTCCCACAGAGCTGTGAGCAAGGAGTTTAGGATGTCTCCCCAGGGATACTGAACAGCCTGAAGTCATGGCCCCTCCATCTGTGGCACTTTCCACACTCTCGCCCTCGGGTCCCTGAGTGTCCCTAAATGAACTTGGAGACATTAGTTCACACTCGTGGCTTAGCGCTTTGGAATGACGCGTTGAATGTCAGGGCATGAGAGCGTCTCCACTTTATTTGCTCGCTGGTGTGGGCCAAGCTGAAAGCAACTGAACGGCATGCTGATAGGGTCAGGGATCAGCCAGCCTCTGCACTGGAATCCTATTTGGAAAAACGACAGCTTTTTCCTCATAGGCAAATAGCTGTTGCAAAGTCACTGGATTTTGCGGGCTTCTATTGAAGGGAAAAGGCCGCAAGCCCTAGAATTCAAAGAGCTTAATCACAATATCGAGCGTTTATGGAGTGTTCCGCTCTTCAGAGGTACCACTGGGATTGAAATGACCCAAAAGCACAAATTCATCTTTAGCTAGCATGGGGCCTTTTATCCTGCTATTGCTGTGTGCTTAGAGGTCACTGGCAAGTCAGCCAGATTCCCAAATTAACTCTGCTTCTCTTTGAATTTCAGAATACAATGAAAGGAAACTTTTAGGGATCCTGTTGAAATTGGTCATTGTGGACTAAACTCCTTAACACAAAACAACAGCTCTTTTCAAAAGTTGTCTTTTTTTTTTTTTTTTTTTTCCCCTGCAGAAGCCCAGCTATTTGTTCTGGAGCTCACCAATGGCTTTCTGCTTCAAGGGAGAATAAATGCCAATTGCAGGGTAATGTTTTGCCATTTTAGTATGTTGGAGGATTACTGTAAGCGCCCAGAAGAAGAGAACTGTCCACCCATGGACTCTGCGACTTTCAGCTGCACCAGAGCCGGGGCTTGGATCATGCTCTGTTTCTTAATGTCTTGCACAGGAAAGTGAACAAGCATTTGTGAAGCAGGAGCTATGCTCAGAATACATGAAAATCTCTATTTTGTCTGGAGAAAAGCCTGTCCCCAAAGAACCACATCTTGTCACCAGCTAATCTGGGTTCAACAGCAACAATAGAGGCATCATGTAAGTACATAAAACTGTCCCTCTTTGGGCCGGTGAGATAGCTCAGTGGTCTAAGCACCCGCTTGGCAGGCACAAGGACTGGAGTTCAATCCCCAGCACTACATGAGACCAGGCATGGTGGTGCAGGAGGATCCCTAGGAGTCTGAGCTGTGTAGCAAGACCCTGTACCAAAAATATAAATTTTGGGGCCCGGCAGGATGGCTCAGTGGTCTAAAGCGCCTGCTTAGGAAAGCTTAGGCGGCTGCAGGGACGGCAGTTGGATCCCTGGCACCACATGCTGCGCCAGCCCTGCCCTCAGGGCAGGCTGAGCCGGCCATAAAAATAAATAAACAAACAAACAAAAGTTCTGAAACAAGAAAAAAATAAAATAAAAATTAAAATATTCTCAAAAAAAAAAAAAAATCTGTCCCACTTTGACAAGTAAGGATTGACCACAGATGCATTTGGAGGACTGAATCCCCCTCCCCTTTTTCCTCCCACTGCACCCAGTGCCTCTGGTTTCTGGTACCTCACATTGTACAGTAGAACAATGGACCATTTAAGACAAATCTTCACGGTTGCTTGGAATGCTGTGTGGCATTGGTGATAATCCTCCAGTCTTTAGTATTCAGGGCAGGATTCACCCAGTCACAAGGGGCACACGAGCCTGCCACCTCCCCAGATAGTTTCACAGAGGACTCATGGCGCTAGGGACAGCCATGGCACCGTTTCAAGGAGGAGTTTGTCAACCAGCCCACGGACAAGTGACACAGAGTCGGAGCGGAGCTTGGGTGCTAAGGGCAGGACTGAGTCTGGGTCCCAGTGTCCAGTGTGCACTTTCTGGACCCGTCTTCCTCGGCGGTAATTACAGACGGCGACAGTGTTACTGCCCAGTTTGATTCATCAGCTTTGGCTCATTTGCTCACTGCTGACCAAAACAAGCAAAGCCATTTCTTTTGCTGGCAAAGAATAAAAGGATTTATTCTGA
>PVJA010057721.1:0-10344 GCA_004027025.1 Myocastor coypus
CCACTTGCCTCTCTCCTCCCCTGGTGCTTCTCAGAAAGCCTACTTTGTTCTTTTCCCTTGCTGCACTGCCGGTCCCATTCCTATCCCTTTATCCAGATCCCAGACGATGCTTCTCAGCCTACCCCTCAAAGCGCCACTGCTATTGGATGTCATCATATTTCAGGCATCACCACACCCACACCTGCGTGTGCAGCCCTTGGCCAGATATGGACTCTCTAAACACCCTTGCCATAATTCCTGAGTGAGAGATTCAGGCTGGAGTCAGTCAGCCACATCTAGGACATAAACGGTATACGACAGTTAAACTCTGAAGTTTTACATAGGTTATTTATGCTGAATTGTAAGAACTATGTTATAATAAAAAGTGCAGAAAAGAAATATATCCTGAAATTTTTTCCCTTAAGTACATATTCTTTTTAGAAATGGCATGTTACCCTGTGTTTCTATATTAGAATACAAATGTCTCAGTTATTTGTAAAGAACTAAGTTCATTTCTTTCAGTTCTGTGAAGCCAGTGATCCTGGCCCTGCAGCTGGATGCCTGCTGAGGGCTGCTGTCCACCCCTGAGGTGGCACTTGGCAGGGGCACTGTGTCCTCACATGACAGGCAGTGGCAGGACAAGTGAACTGCACATTGCACAAAGTGTTTTTTTAAAAGAGACTCTAGTCTCATTCATAAGGTAGGAGCCTTGGAACCTAATCACTTCTTAAGGTCCTGCTTTTTAATGCTGTCACATTGGCAATGTCTGGATTTTTTTAAATGAATTTTTAAATTAAATTTAATTTTTTTTTTGTTTCAGAACTTTTGTTTGTTTATTTAATTATTATTATTTTTTTTATGGCCGGCTTAGCCTGCCCTAAGGGCAGGGCTGGCATAGCATGTGATGCCAGGGATCAAACCGTGGTCCCTGCAGCTGCCTAAGCTTTCCTAAGCAGGTGCTTTAGACCACTGAGCCATCCTTCCAGGCCCCAATGTCTGGATTTTGAAGGAGACACAGTCAAATTGTGGTACATGGTGTTCACTCTGTTTACTATTTTGTTTTTGCTCTTCTTATTTAATCATATTTTATGAGCATCATTTTATGTCATGTATATTTGATTGCAGAATAGTGTTTATTACTGGCATACTAAAATTTATTTAAACAATTCTCTATTATTGGGTACTTAGACTATATCCAGTTTTCAGTATTATAAAAAGCTGAAGGAATTTTATATATAAATCCACAATTTTTTTCTGAGAAGCAGAATTTATGGTTTAAAGTATATACATTATCTTAAATATAGCTACCATTCATTGAGCACTTGCTGACTTTAAATACCTAGCTACAACATTAAAACATGTCTATGAACAAAACATCATTACACCACCTTCAGAAGACACTGAGCAAGTTGCCTAAGATCCCATGACACCATCTGAAAGCAAGGGCTCTGGCTCTGAGCTCTTGGTCTTTCTGTGGTACTGGCCCCCTGGTTAACACAAACCATTATAAGAAATTATAGTGTAGATATTTAGAGAGAGGAAATACCCAGAGCAATTGATGTAAGCTGGGAGAGTGGGAAGGAGATTTTCTGTAACAGGTGTGACTTATAAGACCCTGGAAGGGCGGCCTGGCACAGGCCAGGGGCCATCCCTGGGAAGGACACATGCTCACTGCTAGGGCACAGGCCCGGTCTGACCAAGGACCGCATTCATTTTTCTAATAAATGCTAACACCTAGGCCTTCAGTTAATACTGTCAGTGACTGCAGATACCGCTGTTTCACCAGAGAGGTTTTATGTCTATCTCTAGGAACACCATTCTTATCCCTTTAAATGTAGAATTTTCATGCTGCCGTCTTGAGCTCAGCCAGTAGCTTTGACTGAGAAAATATTGCTCTTGACCATGACAGAACTACCAGTAGCAGCAGCTCAGCTGGTGGGATCATTTGTCTCAGTAGTCTTTATTTCTGGAAAATTATTAACCTGTATCTAAATATTATACAATTCTACTTTTAGCAATCTCAACATGGCTATGTAGGTCAGCTTTCCATCACTGTGACTGATATCTAGGAAGAGCAACCCAGAGCGAGGGAAGTTGGTTCTGGTCGCTAACCACACTGTATCCTTCTCAGGTTTCCCAGCAAGTCTCAAGTCTTCTGACTCCTTAGACAACTATGCATCAGACGAATGGTCTGCTGTTCTCAATCTGGGAACGGGTGGTTCTGGCACCTGTGAGGAGACCAGATGCTTCCAGGTGACTTTCAAGTCTCAGAGGTTTCAGTCCATGGTAAGCTGTCTCCAAGTCAGGAGGGCCTGGTGGGGAAAAGTGTTCCACTCGAGGCACGGAGGAGGCAGAGAGCAGGAAGGGAACATCTGTCCATGGGGAGGGCTCAGGGACTTCAAAGTCACATGACCAAAAAGTGTGCTGTCCTAATGCCCTATGTGTCTCTCAAGCCAATCAAGTATACAATGAATATTAACCATCACAGTGCACTCACAGCTCTATCTCAGCTGACAGAAAGGCCCAGCATGGGCTCCCAGGAGGTTGGAGTTACTGCCAAGGTGTATGTGTGGGGAGGAGCCAGGTGCTTGTCAGCTTTTTCTCTCATGGTTGAACGATAGGGCAGGCCCGGGTGTGCCTGAGCAGGCAGCAGTTCTTCAGCCAGCAGCAGCGACACAATTAGCTGTGACCCAGGAAGGAAAACATACCTTTTCAAGTGTGGACGATGTAGAATGATGTGAAAAATTCACCTGAAAGCACTTGGTGCCAGAAATACCTGTTCCAGTTGAGGACAGGAGACAAGTTGTCTGACACATGGTTGTCCAAGGAATCAGAAGCCTTAGGGACTTGCTGGGAAACCTGAAAAGGACACAGCACAGCAGGGAGCCAGAGTCCTGACCCTGAGATGCCGCTCCTTCCATCCGTTTTGCACCTTTCTATATCTGTGCCTTTGGAGAACATTCACTGAATTGTTCTTTTTCAAATCCATTTCCCCGAGCAGAGGTCCCCCAGATGTGTGGGGGAAGCCTGCGCCTACTCGGCCACCACCTCCCGGTCCACCACCACCACCCACACCTTTCTGAGACTCCTAGCTAGATCTCCGCAGCAAGCACAGTCACACTCCCTCTCCTCTTATGCAGGGTGCCACGTCTGCTTAATTGAATCTCAGTTTTGTCAGCATCCCCTGCTCAGTAGTGGTCCCTGGGCCTAAGCGGCGGCCTCCAGAGAGCCTACACAGACGAATGCCCACCGATCCAGGTGACCCTGCTCCTTTTGCCAATAGTAGGTTAAGCCTGAAAGGATGATGAAATTATCTCAATTGGAAAAGAACGGAATCTTCGGAGCAGTTCTAAGGATTAATTCCCTCTTCAAAAGAGGCATAAGGACATGTGCTTTCTTTGAATTTTTATGTGGTCATGTGTTAACACAATGGCTGCCACTTTATAACCATGGCTTCAATAACCCTAGGACAAGTGGGCAGATTCACACTAAGGACAGTCAAGTAGAAAAGTGGAAAGCAGGAAGTCAACCTATTGCAGGGCTTCCTGCTGCAAAAATAACAATCTTTGCTTGCTATCTGTGGCATGGTGGCACATGCTGTAACCTTAGCCATTCAGAAAGCTGAGGCAAGAAGTTATCAAGTTCAAGACCAACCTAAGCACTTACTTGGCCATGTACTGAAACAAAAAGATCTAGCTCAGATCTCCTTTTTTAAAAAAATATATTTAGTACACGGTCTCCCTAAGTAGACTGAACTCATAGTGATCCTCCTGTTTTCAACCTCCCAAGTACTGGGATTATAGGCATGTGCCACCATGCCCAGTCTCAATTGCTATCTCAGTGGGCCTTGGGGGTGGGGCTGGCACAGCACACCAGGATCAAACTCCAGCCCCTGTGCTCTGCCTAAGCAGATTTAGTGCACCGAGCTCTTTGGCTGGCCCCAGATCTCCTTGCATTCAATAGGTAGCGCAGCAACAACAACAAGAAGGCAGGTAGACAGGCAAAAAGGAGGAAGGAAGGAAGGAAGGAAGGGAGAGTGGGAGGGAAGGAGGGAGAGGAGGGAAGGAGGGAAGGAGAAAGAAAGAAAGAAAAGAAAGAAAGAAAGAGAAGAGAAGAGAAAAGAAGAGAAGAGAAGAGAAGAGAAGAGAAGAGAAGAGAAGAGAAGAGAAGGAAAGGAAGGAAGCAAGCAAGCTTGTTGTATAATGCTTTTTCACTTGGGATCTTTAGTTACTTAACGTATGCTAATTAATATAGTCCCACATTATTTTCACGCCCGGAGTTTCTGACTAGCACTTCTAGGTGATGTTGAAAGCATAGAGATGTCTTCCTCAGCTCCCTGTCTTTAGAGAAAGGGCATTTGGCTGTGAATACAGGCTAGATGGGATTTCTCTGCACTTAGCTGGAGGTGAGGAAGGCAGAAGCCGATTTAGTCATCTCCAGGTCAGCCGAGGTAGTGTGGAGCCAAGCTGCCATGCACTGTGCATCAAAGCTCTGGACCTCAGCCCTGAGAGAGTGGCCACAAGCTTCCTTGAATCATAATCTTTGCCATACCAAATGTTTCCAGGTGCTTATTTATCCTAACCAGGGGGAGGCCTGCAAATTGTCAGTCAATTTTGCAACTAATTTACTACAAAAATATGGAGTATTTCTGCACAGGACAGGATTCATAATAACTGATGAGTAGACTACGGGCTTCTGAAACAAAAAATGCAGTCGCTGACGGCTAAGTCATGGCTTTGGGTGTAAAGAATAAAGGTGAGGCTGCTCCCTCCCACAGTCACGAAATTTCAACAGCAACTTTTCTTCTCATAACTTAGTATATTTTTCTTTATTCTCCACCTCTTCATTTCCTTTACATTTAATTCACATGGAACCTAGCTGCCTGATACACCACTGTCCTCATAAATAGAGACAAGTTTCCCAATGTACCTAGTGGAAGGACGTAGAACTGGTTCATGGCTTTGGTTTCCTTTTAAAAATTCTTAATGTTGTCAGTATTTGTGGATGACTTGTATGGAAGCCAGAGATGCCCCAGGGAGACTATGGTTCCCTTTAGGAGCAGGGGCTGAGAGCTGCAGCCAGTGGCCAGTGAATCTGGATACCACGAAGACTTGCTGGGAATCGCGGGGAGGGCTGCAGCACGGGAGAGGGCTGAAACTGTACTCCTTCCATCTTCTTTATTCCTTTGTAAACACCCACTGGATTTGTCTTTTTCTACCCAATTCCCTACAACAGAGATTCCCTCACAAACATGTTGGTCAAACTTGAATCACTTTCTGTCCCTAATTAGGAAGCACTTGCTAAACACCTACACATTCATGATTTCCAAACTCCTTGCTGTGCTCTCCTCTTTCTTGAGAAGCGTTGGCAATTACTAACACTAGTGCAAAAACCCTAAAAAAGAAAAAAGTCATTAGCTCGTGATTCTAGTTATGAACCGTAAAGACAATAGACTGTGTAGAGGGAAATCTATCACCCAAGAGGTTCTCAGCATCTCAGCTTGCAATATTTCGGTTCCCTAGGTTTCTCCACTCCCACTTCCTCTGCTGGAACCCATAAGGCTTCGTGCAGCACCCACCCGAGAGAAGGCTGTGCTAGAAGCTCGGAAATTTGTGATCTCCACTGAACACAGAGCCCACACTGCAGGAGTGGGGCCAATGCAGGCAGGCTGCCTAGCCTAGGATGGAATTGTGGGAAGGAAGTGACGAGGTAACAGTGGCAACTGTGGGGCAGAGTGCAGCTGCTAGGTGTTCCCGTGCAGCCACAGCTCTCTGGGAAGCTTCTGGGTACTGAAGGATGGCATTCCTCCAGGCACTGCTTCCCGCTGGGCACCGTGCTGCTGTGCATAGGCCCCACAGCAAGGGCTGAATTTTATCAATAGAGTTCACTCTCTTATCCTTTTGTACGTGTGTGCTTGGGAGCTTTTAGAGAAACCTAATGTGGATCCTTATAGCATCCAGATGCTGTTATTGCACCTGGGGTCTCGAAGAAGTTAAACAACAGTGCACCAGCCTGCTCCAGAGGATCAAAGTTAAGCACCCCCAGGAGTCAGCAGCCCGAAGGAGCTTGTTTTGGCAAGGTCATTGTTTCTGCAACCTGACACTGCCAGTGACAGCGTGCCAGATTTTTCTAGGACACTTTCTTATGCATGGAGCAGGACTGGGGAGGGCATCCTGGCTGCTCCCAAGATCTCCAGGGCTGGGGACAGGTCTGATTTGCCCCTTCACTGGGTGCAGAAGCACCCTGCAAATCAACCAGATGTGCGGCACACTTGGGTTGTGACTGAAGTTGAAATGGAGCCTTGAGCCTGGAAAAGTTCAAATTATGAGAAAATAAAGGCTGTGGAAAGAAAGAGGAGAGAGACAAGAGAAGGAATGCGGAGCCCCGTCCAGTGCTTGTCACAGCCCAGGCTGTATATATATTTGTAATCGGATGGATAAGTTATTAAAATTCTAGTGAGTCAATTCCAATCCTGCACTTCCAGGGCAACCCATGGTGAGAATAAGACACGAAGACATTTGTAGTCTTGGGGACCCCAGGGGTCCTAAGTCCAGCCATGATGACTTAAGTCTATCCAGAACAAAGGGCTCTGCCCAGGGTGGAGTCCTAGTTTTAATCACTTGTGAAGAAAGGAGTGTCTTGAGGATGAGTGACTGTGAGAACAGCAGGACGAGCCCCCGAGCAGGGCGGGTAGGAGGCGGGCGTTCGCCCGTGCAATCTGCAGAGAAGGACGTGCAGAGAGTAGTCTGCATGCAGAGTGTGAGGCAGCTTCTAATATTTTGGGGTCGGTGCTTCCGATCTGACGTATGATCTTTCAAGCCCGGAAGTCATAGCCTGTCTCTAGGCTCAATCCCAGGGAACGGCGTTGAGCGCTGGCTCTCCATCCTGTCGCCTCACGCTCCCACTAAGGAACAGTGGGGGAAGGGCTGTCCAGGGGAACTCACCTGCTGTCTCAGAAGACCCCACATCAGCCCCTTGGCTACACCAATATGCATTGCTTAAAGTCAATTTTTTTTTTTTTAAAGGAAAAGCTCTAGCCAGTTTTATGCAAGTCAATGCATGAAAATAGGGTCAGGTTCAGCCAAAATGGAGACAACTGCTCTTCCTTCAAAGAGTTGCCCAGCTTGTCCACCACAGAGGGGGGAAAAATTAGCCTATGACTGCTGGTGCTGGGCTCTTACATTTTTATTCAGGCTTCACCACAAACCCATGAGGCCAGTCCGTCGCTACCTCGAGGACTTGGCTGACATGAATAGGCGAAGCCTAGCGGCTCAGAGGATTGACCACTCCACACGGCAAGGATTTTGGCTCCTGCCTTCCTGACTGAGCTCATGGTACCCAGCTGGGAAAGGAAGGCAGGTTGGCAGGAACAGAGGAGAGGTGCTGGAGAAGAGGTGGACAGAGAGCTGTGCGGGACCCCAGGGGTGGTAGTTCTCATAGCAGCAGATTGGTAACAGAAAGATCACTTGACCATTTAAAGTGGGTTCCTCAGAAAACCATTCTGTTTTCTCTGGAGACTTCTGCCTAGAAATGTATTCTCTGTAAATGATACTTATTGGTGTTTTTCCTCTCTGTTTATTTACCTGCTCCCATAGAGTTGCCAGGAAGGGCCAGGCCTGTGGCCACTTTTCTTCTGGGTGGAATGAGGAACGGGAAGCAGTGGGAGCAAGAGGCTGGGGTGGGCAGAGGCCCCGGCTCCTCTACAAGTGCTCATGGGAACTGGGCCCACCTGCCTCTGCCTTTCCATAAGTGGAACTTTCTGTTTGGACCACAGACTCTGAGCTCTGCAGTGTCAAGCCACATGCTTCTCTTGAGGCCTGTCCCTTTGCCGATAGAACAGAATAGGATCCTATTGGCCAGAGAGATAACTGGAAATGTGTGGCCCGGGTAGATGCTCCCTGCTGATAGGAGCAGCAGCCTGAGCAGCCTGCAGAAGGCTCTTAAAAGAGGCAGGGAAAGCTTATGGTGATGCCCCACTGCCCTTTGGTTGCCACCAGGGGCTTGCCAGCCCCACCCTACTTTCACTTGTGTTCTGAGAAGCTGCTTTTGGCTTCCTGGCTGGGTATCACCCATTCTTAGAGGGCCAGAAAGCTGTCGGGTCAGTGCTACAGAATGACAGCCTCTGACTCCCTCTTCCCACTTCCCCTGAGAAGGAAGCATCATGCTGTTCTCCATGAAGACAGGCAGGAGAAGGAGGATAAGGGGTCTGGGGAGATAGCTCAGTAAAATAAGCGCTAGCCAGGCAAGTGCAAGGGTCTGAGTTCAATCCCCAGTTCCACAAAAAAGAAAAAAAAAAAGAAGCTGAAAAGCTCCCATGTGTGGCAGTAAGAATATTGATAGTGCTCTGCAGCTGTCACTACCATGCATCTCCAGGAGAACAAGGATGAGAGCGGACCTTGAGGAACCAAGTCACCCATGAGCAAAAGTGACGTTGAATTTGTGTTACGCTCCCCTTGGATGTCCTCTTAGGGTATTGCCGAAATCGGGGCAAGGAGATGACCAGGTTCATAACCCGTGAGCCACCCCCTCCACAGCCTGGCCTCCAGGGAGCAGAGATAGCGCTTGGGCAAAATGAAACTGAGTTGGCTTCATGTTCCCCTTGGGCTTCCTCTCCAAGTCTTACTAAAATTGGGAGGAGGCGGCAGTCACGTAGTTCATAACCCAGCAGCCGCTCGGTCTGGAAGATCACAGAGCTCTAGGAGTGGAGACGGCTCCCCGTGTGGCCCCAGCGATGCTGGGCAATGCTGCCCGGTGGCGACGCACGGGACGCCTCCTGCTCTCAGCAGAGGTGGAGGCGGCCTGGCAGGGCCCATTTAAGTGCATATCGTGGGTTCAAAGTGGGCCCTAGAATTGTGTGTGTGTGTGTGTGTGTGTGTGTGTGTATTTCCTGTTTGCCTCTCCCATGTTATTCTCCTATTTGAAGTATTCACTGAATAGTTCTCACTCTATTCACAGAGCTGTGCACCTGTCACCACTAATTCTGAACATTTTCACCAACCCCAAAGCAACTTCACACTCTTAGCCAATCTTTCTCTAAATTTCTTTCTGCTCCCCTGGTATGGAACAATCACTAGCCTGTTTTTTGAATACATAGATTTTTTTAAATAGTAAACATTTTGTATAAAATGAATCAATAGTACGTGTTCGGGGCCCGGCAGGATGGCTCAGTGGTCTAAAGCGCCTGCAGCCGGCTACAGGGACTACGGTTTGATCCCCGGCACCACATGCTGTGTCAGCCCTGCCCTCAGAGCAGGCTGAGCCAGCCATAAAAATAAATAAATAAACAAACAAAAGTTCTGAAACAAAAAAAAATTTTAAAAAGTTCTAAAATAAAATAGTACGCGTTCCTTGATCAGCTTCTACCATCATAATAGCATAATATTTGCAAGTTTCATACATATTATAGAATATATTAGTTCTTTGCTCCTTTTTATGGTCATAACATTTCATAGCATTGTACATACATACCACACTAACTTATTCATGCATCATGGATGGCTGGGTTGTTTTCACTATTTAGTTCTTGTGACTAATGTTAGATGTTAAGAACTTTTGTTTGCTTTTTGTGCAGATCAGTACTTTCACTTCTCTTGGGTGTGTGCTATAAAATGGGACTGCTGGGGGCTCTCATGTGGTGGCGGGGTTGTTTGTCCTTCAGAAATGATCACCAAGACTCAGAAAGTAGGCCTGGACCTTCCCCTTCCAGAGAAAATGAAGAAGAAAGAGGAGGTAGTCAAAGAACCAGAGACTCAGTACATAATTGTAAATGATGGGAATTATTTTGCTAATAATTCTCCTGTGAGGTCCACATCCCTGTCTAGGACTGTAAGCCAAGAGCAGACCTCCCATACACCCTTGGTGAAGAAAAAAGAAGAAGAAAAAGACAGGCCACAGCACCCTTTATGAAGAGCTCCTAGAATCTGAGTCCACATCGCAAGCCAGACAGAGAAGTCACCCAGCCCCAGAAAGCAGCCCTTTGACCACTCAGAGACCTTCAGTGGGGAGAAAGAGAAAAAAAGGAAGACCTTGCCTTTGGCCACATCAGAGGGCTCAGAGGGAAACACCACCCCTGACCCCAGTCTGGGTAAGGAGGCAACCAGGGTTGACAAGAAGCCCAAAAACACAAAAAGGAAAGAAAGGACCTGGATACCACAGCCTGCTCCGTCCAGGACCCTTGGCTCTGTGAGGCAGGAGATGTTACAGTATGGATGCATGGTGGAGAGGGACGCTGAGGAGCAGGCAGCCTTGGGGCTGAAACAGAAGCAGGGCAGCTCCAAAGAACACAGCAGGAAGGTGAAGAAGAAGAAGAAGAAGAAGAAGAAGAAGAAGGAGAAGAAGAAGAAGAAGAAGAAGAAGGAGGAGGAG
>PVJA010057722.1:0-10353 GCA_004027025.1 Myocastor coypus
TTTTTTTTTTTTTTTTTTTTTTTGTTAAAACAAAGCTCAGTCTTTCTGGCACCAAAGCCAGTTTGGGTTAGGTTGTTCTATGCAGAAACAACCTATGAGGAGGGTCCAAAAGACACCTTCCACTTTTGCCTGAGGAGATGTAAAAGCAGGCATAATGGGGCCTGTGGTTGGGACACATGGGGATTTCAGAGGATGCTTATGAAAGACAAGTTAAAAAGATGGAAAGTGGGGAGAAGTGCAAGGAGATAAGGAAGTGACTGACTGGCTTTCTGTCCTCCTGCACCACTGATTCAATGGAGACTGGCAGGAGGGAATGGAAGACTAGGGTCGGAGATAGCACGTGGGGCAGAGGATGGACAGGAAAAGGCAAACAGCTAATGAATTTAACAAGTAATATAAATCAAAGATTTAAAGAAGATTAAAGACCAATCAGAATAATTTGGCAACTGTAATTCTTAGGAAGATCAAAGTTCCCTCCAAACCTAATTTGATGTTTTATTACTAAAAGCAAAGACCAGTATGGTACAGTGTTACTCCAGAGGACTTAAAGGAAGATCCTTAGGGCTCTTCACCCACATTCACTTTATGAATGGATACTCTCCCCTACCTCAAAATGCTTTTGGGAGGTACTGCTACCATTACATGGTTCCTTATTAAATTTGAAAAGTCCCTGAAGTTTGGGCACCAGAAAGACACCCTGACAACATGTGTGTGAACTGCAATTTCAGGTTAATATGACTAAAGCAGTTACCTTGTGAGAAGTGCTGAAGGTATGTGATGTCTTTAGTGGCACAGAGGTGGCGTTGGTTCCTCACCAGATGGTGTAGCCACCATCTGAACCACCCATGAAGAAGTTCCCCTTCTGCTGAGTTACGAGGACATTGGCTCCCTGCATGACTGCAAGCTGAGCGGCATGGGGAGGGCATCCAGGAGGCAGAGGAGGAATGTTGCCAGCAGTAGCCCCAGCTCCAAATCTGGCACGTGCATCATGCCCTCCTTCCACCAGCACTGTTGAACCAGGAGGATAGATGGAACTGACTGGATAATAAGCCATGGTAATAGTGGAACCTAAGGGCCCAACGGCTGTAGACTGGGCCATGGGAAGATACAGAGAGGCGCCAGGAAATGTAGCTGACATAGTAAGAACTGTGGCAGCCCCTGGGTGCGCAAAGCTCAGACAATAGAGCTCTGAGAAGGCAGGTGGAGCATCAGTATAGGGTGGAGCCTGAGGAAGATGCAAGGACTGAGGGTAAACTGGATTCCCAGGAGGCTGCACATGGTAGGTTGGCTGCATTGGATATTGATCTTTGCTGTTCATGGTGTCTGCGGGTCCTGTTCGACTCAGCGTCACAGATGGTTATTTTTTTTGTCCTCTTCCTGTTTGGAGTCACTCTGTCTTTATAGCTGAGTAATACTCCATTGCATAAAGATATCATATCATTTTTAAATGCATTTCTCAAGTGATGGGTATTTTGGAGGTTTCTAAAATTTGACTATGACAAGTTATACTGCTATAAACATGAGTGCACATCACTGTTTTCAGTTCTTTTGAGAAAAAGGGGCCAGCAAGATGATTCAGCGGTCTAAAGCGCCTGCTTAGGAAAGCTTAGGCAACCAAAGGGACCACAGTTCAATCCCCAGCACTACATACTACACTAGTCCCACCCCCAGGACAGGCTAAGCTGGCCATAAAAAAAAAAAAAAAAAAAAAAAAAAAAAAAAAAAAAAAAAAAAAAAAAAAAAAAAAAAAAAAAAGCTCCAGCCTCCTTTAGGAGCTGGGGAGATAGCTCTGTGGCACAAGTGCCTGCCTGGCAAGTGCAAGGTCATGAGTTTGAACCCAGTCCTCCCCTCAAAAAAAAAAAAAAAAAAAAGAATGAAAGAAAGGACACAAAAATACCCAGAAAGGGGTTGAAAGGGGTTTTCTGATTTCCATAGTGGTTTACCAGTCTACATTTCCACCAACAGTGGAAAAGGGTTACTTTTCTCCACAGCCTCTCCAGCATTTATTATTAGTTGATTTCTTTATAATAGTCATATATTTTCTGGGGTGAAATGGTATCTCAATGCTGTTTTAATTTACACTTCTCGAATGACCAGTGCTGTGGAACATTTTTTCATGTATTTATTTGCTGCTTGTATTCTTCCTCTGAGAAGTATGTATTCATTGCAGGTGTACATTTTTGGACTCGGTCTTTGAATTTGGGGGGCCTGATTTTTTTTTTTTTTTTTTTTAGTTCTTTATACATTCTAGGTTGAAGTCCTTTGTCTCAGTGATTGTTGGTTAAGACTTTTTCTCAATTTGTGGGTTGTCTTTGCACTCTGTTGGTGATTTCTTTTCACATGCAAAAACTTCTCAATACAATGAGAACCTAGTTGTTAGTTTGAGGTGTTTCCTGTGCAGTCTGATTTTTGTTTATGAATTCTCTGCCCTGCCTACCCCCATGTCTTCAAGGTTTTCCATCTACTTTCTCTTCCAGTAGATTTACTGTTTCTGTTTTAATGTTTAAATCTTCAATTCATATTGACTTTCGGCTAGTACATGGTGATAGACCAAGGTCTAGTTTTAGTTTTTAGCATGTGGGGAATCAATTTTTCCAGCACTATTCATTAAGAGGCTATCTTTCTTCCGGTAAGCATGTTCAGCTCCTTTGTCAAAGATAAAGTGGCTGATTGTGCATGTAGCTGTATCTGCATCTTTTAATCTATTCCATTGATCCTGGGGCCTGCCTTTTGTTTTGTTTTTGTTTTTGTCAGTACCATAGTGATTTTATCACAGAAGCTTTGTAGTACAATTTCAAGTCAGGGATTTTAATGCCTCCTGTCTTGCCATTGCCTTTGCTATTCTAAGTCTTTTCTGGTTTCAAATAAATTTTAGGAATGTTTTTTCTACATATGTGAGGTATGTTGATAGTATTTTGATAGGGATTGCATTATATCTGTGTAACAGTTTTGGTAATATGACCATTTTCACAGTGTTGGTTCTTCCTATCCAGAAGCAAGGAATATCTTTCCATTTTCTGAGATCCTCTTTGATCTCTTTTATCAGAGGGTTGTAGTTTTCACTGTATAGATCTTTTACTTCCTTTGTTAGATTAACTCCTAAACATTTAATTGTTTTGGATGCTATTGTGAAGGATACTGTTTCTCTTTCAGTGAGTTTGTTATCTGTGTAGAGGAATGCTATTGATTTTTGGGTGTTGACTTTGTACCCCGCTATGCTACTGAATTTGTTGATTAATTCTAGGAGCCTCCTGGTGGAGTTTTCTGGGTCCTGCATGTAGAATATCATATCATCTGCAAATAATGATAATTTAACTTCTTCCTTGCCTATTCTTTTTTTTTTTTTTTTTTTTTTTTTTTTTTTTTTTTTTTTTTTTTTTTTTTTTTTTTTTTTTTTTTTTTTTTTTTTTTTTTTTTTTTTTTTTTTTTTTTTTTTTTTTTTTTTGTCTTTTTGAGACAGGGTCTCACTATGCAGTTGAGGCTGGCCTTGAGCTCACTTTTGTAGCCCAGGCTAGCCTCGAACTCGCACCAATCCTCCTGCCTCAGCCTCCCGAGTGCTGGGATTACAGGTGTGAGCCATCACACCCAGCTTAAATGTGTTTCTTACATACAACATATTGTTGGATTTTGTTTATTGATCCATTCTGCCATTCTATTTTTTTAAATTGGTGAATTGAGTCCATTTGCATTGGTGGTTATAATTGATATGTATTGGCTTACTTTGCCCAGGGTCTACAGGGTCTCATTATGTAGATCAGACTTGGAGTGATCCTCCTGTTTTCAGCCTCCCAAGTGCTGGGATTACAGGTATGTGCCATCGCACTCAGTGTCGATAGCTGTCTCAGTGATCCCTGGGATAGAGCAAGTACAGCATGGCAAGGATCGAACTCTGGCATCTCTGTTTTGCCTAAGTAGGCTCTTTAGTCAGTGAGTTATCTGGCTGGCCCTTTTCATTGTAACCTTGAAGAAGGTAGAAACTAGTAAAGTCCAGTTCCTCTGATCCTATCGGATATGGATATTTGCAAGCCCATTCAGTCATGAGTTTAAGTGTGTATGCATGTGTGCACCAGATATAGGCATGCAAAATTGATTTTACTTTTAAAACCACTTAATGATTTTTTTTCATCAATTTTGCTGCTGCTACCTTTGACCAGATTCTGCTAACATCACTATTGTCATGGATCTTCCCACAATCTATCAGTTGACATTAACAGCAAAGCAAGAGAACCTAAAACATATGTTAAATTAATGAACTTTAATTAGGTGGTGCAGACCTGTAATCCAAGCACTTGGGAAACTGAGGCAGGAGGATCAATGAGAGTTGGAGACCAGCCTGGGCTAACAAAGTGAGCTCGAGGCCAGCTGAACTGCATAGCCAGACTCTGTCTCAATACAAAAACAAAAACAAAAAAAAACTTTAATTATTTCTCATCATCTTGTGGATGAGATGGACAGTCCAAATGGGGCTGAGTAGCTTCACTTACATACCTGGTGGTTGGCTTCACATTAGCTGGGGCAGCGGGTTTCTCGGCTGTTTGTCTTGATCACCCAGCAGGCTGGCTTGATGATGACTTTAAGGTTCCAAAGAGCAGCAAGAGAGAAAGCCTGGGTGTGTACACAGCAGTTTGATGCCTCTGCATTTTGTTTGCTTATGTCCCATTATAAAATTGAGTAATAAGCCTAGCCCAGAGTAAAAGAAGCAGGGTCTGGCCAAAGATCATGGATAAAAATTGTGACCTTCATCACAACTCACTATCCTAACTGCTCTTAAAGACATTAAGGAACAAAACCATACTTCCAGTTTTCGTTGGAGAATATAACTGTTCCCTAAAGTCTAACATTATTGCTAAGTAATGTAAGAACTTCTCATAGCTACATCAAAATATAAAAAGAAACAGATAAAATTAATTTTCATAGTGTTATTATTATTATTCTTTTACTTTATGTTATGGCTGGTTCAGCCTGCCCTGGGGGTGGGGCTGGCATAGCATGTGGTGCTGGGGATCGAACCACAGTCCCTCTGGTTGCCTAAGCTTGCCTAAGTAGGCACTTTATTTTCATTATTTTTTATTATTGCTCTTTAAATTTTATTTTACTTTATTTTATTAAACCTCATTTATTTGTTTGTGTTAGGCCGGCTCAGCCAGCCCTGGGGGTGGGGCTGGCACAGCATGTGGTGCTGGGGATCCAGCTGTGGTCCCTGTGGTTGCCTAAACTTTCCTTGGCAGGTGCTTTAGCCTGCTCAGCCATCTTGCTGGCCCAAGTGGGTGCTTTATACTGTGGAGCTATTTCACCAGCCCCACAGTGTTATTTTTAAGCCTAATATATCCAATATTATCATTTTGGCATGTGAAAAATATAAAGAATTATGAGTTGGGGTTTTTTTTGTTCTTTTTGTTTGTTTGTTTTTGTCTTTTTGAGACATGGTCTCTCTATGTAGTTCAGGCTGGCTTTCAGCTCATTTTTGTAGCCCAGGCTGGTCTCAGACTCGCATGGATCCTCCTACCTCAGCCTCCCAAGTGCTAGGATTACAGGCATGCACCATAATGCCCGGCTATGAGATTTTTTTTTCTTAATCTTTTATTTATTTATTTATTTATTTATTTGGTACAGGGTCTTGCTATGCAGCTTGGATTTGTAGTGATACTTCTGCTTCAGCTTTCCCAGCACTGGAATTATAGGCATGTGTCACCACACCTGTTTTCCATGGCCTGAACAGCACCTCCAGGGTTCTGGGGCTGACACCACAGGTGATATTAGAGATCGAACTTCGGTCCTTGTGTTTGCCAGGCAGGTGCTTAGACCACTGAGCTATCTCCCCAGTCCAAGAATTTTGAGGGTGTTTTTTTAAATACAAAGAATTATGATTTCAACACCCCTAAGCCTGGCCTCTAGAAGCCTAAAACACATTTTTAATTTGAATTAAGAGACATTTTAAGGGCAGCAGCTACATGCAGCTAGCAGCCACTATGTTAAACAAACAGTACAGCTTGAGAGTATAAACTGTCCCTTTTTATTTACATGAGAAAACTTGGGTTCAGAAAGGATAAGTAGCTTTCTCAGAAACATGGGGCTTGTACGCAGTTGAGCCAGGATTAAGCCCCAGGTTGGCTATGAAGGAAGCGTTACATCCTTGCTTTGGGCCAGCCCTTTTCCTTAGTCTGCTGCTGTGGTGAAAGTTTTACAGACCGAGTACTCAGGTTGCACCCCAAACCCACTTGCTCACAGCAGAGTGTCCATACTGCACTTACACCCTGATACTGTGGTTTTAGTTTAGGAAAATAAAAAAAGTCTTCCAATGCTTGGTGGCTTGGTTATCATGCCAACAGAGATGCCACTCATGCCACATGTTTACCACTACTGACCTACTGGATCTAATTTTCTCTCTTCTTCCAAAGCTGCCTACAATTTCACCTTCAACCTATTTATTTTATTTTTTGGGCCCACTATTTTCAGCTCATACCAGTCCTCCCCATCTTGCACGTGTGCCTCTGTCACTTGGGAAGACCCAGTTCAGTCCCCATTCTACCTTACCTTCTCCTTGAAAGTTCCTCTCTGATACGCATGTCATCTTTCTTTCCTGGTGGTGCTTTATCTCCAGGAAGGTTGTGGGATTCCCAGGTGCAAAGTTTACGACAGCGACTTGGTTCATCCTCCACACAGCATTGTGTATTTATCTGTCCAGGTGGTAGGGGTCCAATAACTCAGGGACCCGTCTAAGCTGACATCAGAGGAAGGACTGATGTGGCGGTAAGGAAGATCCAATGTCCCCAGGGACATGGCCTCCAAGACACTCTCTCTCTGGAAGGAGGAGAGGCAGCTGGATGATCACATGACAGTGTGACAGGCCCAGGGCAGCCTGGCATGTCAGTGGCCCTCAACAGGTGCTGCAAGGATGGGTCGAGGGTGCTTCTAAGTCAAGCGGAGCTGAAGACAGCGATGGCCTGACTGGGCATCCATCGCAGCCACGAAAAGGAGAAATATAGCACTTAAATCTTAAATTCTGAGTGGAAACCCAGTGATGGAATGAAAATGGATGTGACTGATTCATGACTAAAATGGCAATTAAGGGCCAGGTGGGATGGCTCAGTGGTCTAAAGCACCTTGGGAAAGCTTGGGTGGCTTCAGGGACCGCGGTTCGATCCCTGGCACCACATGCTGCGCCAGCCCTGTGCTCCGAGGTGGGCTGAGCCGGCCATAAAAATAAGTGAATAAACAAAGGTTCTGAAACAAGAAAAAACAAATAAATTAAAAATAAAAATAAAAATAAAATAGCAATTAAGGGCTGGGGAGATAGCTTGGCGGTCTAAGCGCCTGCCTAACAAGCACAAGGACCCAGGTTTGATCACTGGTACCACATGCTGTATCAGACCTGGAATCCTGGGCACACCATGCTGGCCCCAAATCTAGGCATGGTGCCGCACATCTGGAATCCCAGTGCTGGGGAGGCTGAGACAGGTGGAGCACTACAGTAACAAGAGACCCTGTACCAAATACATAGAAATAAAATAACAATGAAAACTTCTCAGTTTCTAATTGATCTTTTCCAATATACTCTCTTCTACCTGAAGAGAGCATATTTTTTATGTTCCCTTGTTATAAAATAAATAAATGTTTTAAAGGCAATTGAACATCTCCCCCTCACTGATCACTTTCCATATCTTACCTATTTTTCCCTTGGAAGAGATACTATTTCTAATATTGTCCCCATGATAACACATTGAGGCTGTTTTGCTTCTTGAGTTTTTTATTCCCTTTCAAGTCACTGCGCTGATTAGTATCCCAAATGGAGTGGAAACAATTGTTGTTTTTTTTTTTTTTTAACAATTGGTCTTACTTCTGATGCTGTACAGTTACCCACAGAGCTGTAATTGTTTATATGTTGCTCATTTCCTTGTGGAAATTCTTAGACTTTGCCAGATAAAGATCTGGCAGACTCTGACTTTGTGAACATTACAGCCTTTGGTTATCAGTTGTGGCCATATCCTGTCTAACAGCCTGCGGGACGAAGCGCTGCCTTCTGCACTCTGATACAGAAAGAGCTTTGAAGGGCGACCCAGGACCCACGTCCTCTTCCCTGTTCCTAACAGCACCCTGATTTTGTCCAGGGATGACTCATAAATCTAGCCAGTTTTATGCCAGCTTTTTTGGTTCATGGATGATCCTACTCCTGTGCCACAGAGATTGATTGAAGAATCCAGGCCTTAGAAAACTAGTCTCAAAAAAATTTTTGTTTTGTCTTTTTTGTCTTTTTGAGACAGGGTCTCTCTATGCAGTTCAGGCTGGCCTTGAGCTCACTTGTAGCCCAGGCTGGTCTCGAACTCACACTGATCCTCCTGCCTCAGCCTCCCGAGAGCTGGGATTACAGGCGTGAGCCACCATGCACACGGCAGCCTTAGATAATTAGTGAGTGTGGCACTTTTCTTCCAATGAGATTGATCCAAAGAGAGCATATGATTTTTCTGGCCAAAGAAATGAAAATTTTCATTTCACTGAATGATTTTGTAAGAGTGATATTGCTGAATGTGATGGTCTATCTTATAGGTCACAGTTTTGGGCAGATTGAGAGACCAGGAAAAGCTACAGTCTCCTTGCTGTCAGCCTGAGAATGTGCTGGCCTACAAGAGGGAAGGGAAGAGCAGGCCACCGAGAGGCAGGGCTGGAGGCTGATGACATCATATTTAATTACTGCCTAGAATCTTAGCTCTTTCCGTTAAATGAACCAATAAATCCCATGAGCCAGTTAAAATGGAGATATGTTATTTGCAGCCAAAAACATCATTACTGATACGGATAACTTCACTAAAGAAATGTGAGTCATAAAATAAGAATTCAATCTTATGAAATATGATAAACATAAATATATCAGCACATACCAGAAAAACAAAATGCAGTGTCCTCTCTTCTCTTTTTCAAATGAGGAAGCAAGGTTGGAGAGTTTTGACCATGCCATTAAAGAAAAGAGGTAGAACTCCTGCTAGAGTTAGAAATCTTAAATTTTACTTTTTATTTTATTTGATGTATTTGGTAGAGGGTCTCATTACACAACTTGAACTTGGAGTGAGCCTCCTGTTTTTAGCTTCCCCAGAGCTGGGATTACAGTCATGCACCACCATGGCCAGTCTTGGTAGCCTGCTTAGCGTGCCTAGGGTAGGGACCAGCATGGTATGTGGTACGGCGAATTGAACCCAGTCCCCGTGCTTGCTTAAGCAGGCACTTAGTCCACTGAGCTATCTTGCCAGCCCCTAGATTTATTTATCTATTTATTTTTCTCATGTCTTTTTTTATGTATTTAGTATGGGATCTATAGGGTCTCACTATGCAGATTGGACTTGTAGTGATCCTCCTGTTTTCAGCCTCTCAGGTGCTGGGATTATAGGCGTGTGCCACCACACCCTGTCTCAGCTTGTCCTGGGGGTGAGGCCAGCACAGCAGGCCTGGGATTGAACCCCCAGCCACTGTGTCTGCCTAAGCAGGCACTTTAATCTACTGAGCTATGTGGCCAGTCCTACTATTATTTTTTAGTTTTAGTTTTCTATTATTATTATTATTATTATTATTATTATTATTATTATTAATGTTTGTACTTTGATAAATTTCTTCAGAGACCATCTAAGGGCAATATGGCAAAGACCTTACCTTCACCGAATCTTACAATTTAACTTAGGGCTACCCACACTGCTGCTATATTTCTCATAAAATATTTGAACAGGGGGTGGGGGAGATAGCTCAGTGGCATAAGTGCCTGCCTGGCAGGTGCAAGGTCCTGAGTTTTTCTCTGGCCCTGGGACAGAGAAAAAAAAAATGAACAGAAAATAGCTCTGTGTATCTTCTTATTTTTGTACACACAGTTCTGTCCTGGTATCCTTTGCCATTTTTAGAAGTGGCTTTGTGTTTCTTTAGGGATAAATGGCTACAAAGATAAGTCTGTTACTTCCCTACTCACCAGCCCCAGCATCTGATCCAAATATTGTAAGATGCTGTATTAGTTACTTTTTGCTCGTTGCTGGAACAAATACTCAAAATGAAGGAAAGAAAGGCTTATTTAGGCTCACAGTTTGTGGAGGTTTCAGTCCATACTTGGCTGGCCCAAGGCTGAGTGGAACAGAGCAGAGAGCATCCAGTTCATGGCAGCAGAACAGCAACAAAATGGCGGCAGAGGTAGCCAACCAACACGGCAGCAGAGCAACAGCAACAGCTAGAGCTCCAGTCTATCTCTCTGTCTCTCTTTATATTACATTCAGGCTCTCCGCCTTAGCTCCCGCCCTAGGCTACACCCATAATCCCAGAAGTACTTCCACCCATAATCCCATCAGTACTAAAACCTATAATCCCAGGGATCATGGATCAAGT
>PVJA010057723.1:0-10337 GCA_004027025.1 Myocastor coypus
TATTTATTTATTTATTTATTTATTTATTTATTTGGTACAGGATCTCACTACACAGCTTGGACTCATAGTGATCCTCTTGTCTCAGCCTCCCTAGCTCTGGGCTTGAAGGCATGCTCCACCACACTGGGTTTCAGTGGCTGGCTTGGGGCATGTATATCATGTGGTACTGGAGATCGAACACTGCTCCTTGTGCTGGGCAGGCACTTAGACTTCTGAGATATCTCCTCAGCCCTTCTCCCTTCCATTTTGTGCCATAGCCCACACTATTTAAGGTCAACATAGTGTTAGGTTATTTCTTTTTTTTAATAGAAAACCTTTTACTCACTCTGCTCCTGATATATTAATGCACATAGGATCATGATGGGTTAGGGGTCTCCAAACCTGGAGTGTAGGTAACTTCAAAATGAGAATCACTGGCATTGTCCACTTGTAGCAAAAAAAAAAAAAAAAAAACCTGTGTGCTGCTTAGTGGGATTTCAGGATTTTTAAAATTACTTTTAATAAGAAATAACAATGTGACAGTTTCAAAACACGTTTAGTAGTACATACCCAATATTTGATACAGTGCATATTGTCTTGCTAGTAATTATACAGAGCATAGGGTATACACGTGATAATTTTTCTAATAATTATTGGTACAAAAATTTCTTCTCATTGAAGTAAGAGAAAGTAGTTATACAATGTTCCATAATTACCATGGGTTATTGGCAAAACTGGCAGTGTTGGAAGTCTTTTACTCTCAGATCTAGTACAAGGCAATCACCACTCCTATTCAATATAGTTCTGTGATCATCAGCTATGGCCATTGGACAAGAGAGAGAAATAAAAGCAAAAAGAATAGCTAAAGAAGAAGTTAAATTATCATTATTTGCAGATGACATGATAATAGTATTGGAAGACCGAAACAACTCCACCAAGAACCTACGAGAATTAATACACAAGATTCAGTAGCATAGCAGGATACAAAGTCAGCACACAAAATCCAGTAACATTCTTCGACACAGATACCAAACACATTGAGAGAGAAATTAGACAAACAATACTTTCTATGATAGCACAAAAGAAAATGAAATACTTGGGAATTAACCTAACTAAGGAAGTAAAAGACCTTTTCAGTGAAAACTACAGTGCTCTGAAGAAAGAAATCCCAGAGGATTTGAGAAAATGGAAAGATATTCCCTGCTCCTGCAGAGGAAGAACCAACATTGTGAAGATGGTCATACTCCCTAAATTGTTACACAGATTTAATGCAATTCCTACAAAAATACCATCAACATACCTCACAGATCTGGAGAAATCATGCCTAAAATTTACCTGAAATACAAAAGGACTGAGAATTGCAAAGACAATCATGAGCAGCAGAGACAAAGCAAGAAGCTTTACAAGTCTTGACCTATAGTTATATTACAAATCTACAGTGATAAGATCAGCATAATATTGGCAAAAATATTGACCTGAGGATCAGTGGAATAGATTTGAAGATGCAGCAGAACACACAAACACACTCAGCCACCTTATCTTCAACAAAGAACCAAAACATGCTTACTGGAAGAAAGCTTGTCTCTTTAACAAATGGTGCTAGGAAAATTGGTTTTCCACATGCCGAAGACTAAAACTTGACCCAGGTTTATCACCATGCACTAAGCTAAGGTAAAAATGGATTAAAGATCTACATATTGAGAGAGAAATAGTAAATCTTTTGGGAGAAAAAGTGGGAGAAAATCTTGAAGGCATCAGGATAGGCAAAGAGTTCATGGACAAAAATCAAAACGCAGGTTTACTACTTTAAAGAATCAACAAGTGGGACTTCCTCTGTCTATGAAGTTTTTGTATGTCAAAACAAATTACCAACAGAATAATTTTGAAAAGATTTTAACTAATAAGTATTCAGACAAAGGTCTTCTATCTAGAATTTATAAAGAACTAAGATTCTACCCATCAATACCACAACAGAATCCCACCATAGAAAGTAGGAAGAATTTGACTGTATCCGTTCTCCCATTCTAGTTTTATTCCTGAGAATACAAGGGGGCTGTAGCATGTATTATATTTTTCCAGACCTATTCACATTTTCTCTTGTTTTCTCTCTGCAGTTTATAGGTTTTGTTTTTTAAGTATAACGGATATCTTTAAAAGTTAAAAGCATCATCCATAAAAGTGTTATTAGCTCCTAGAGAAAATCCATAGTAACTCCCAACAGAGTAGAGGTCAACCCTTTTGCATGAGTATAGTCGTGGTCCGGTCTGTCTACAATATGCATTATTAAGGGCAGGAGAGATAGCTCAATGGACTGAACACCTGCATAGGCATAAGCAGGGCCTGGGGTTCAATCCACTGAAATCCCCATTCCTCACTGACCCCACCCTGGGCTAGCTGAGCTGGTCACCAAGAACTGTGTATGGTGGTGGTGCATGCCAGTGATCCCAGCACTGGGGAGGCTGAAAACAGGAGGATTTCTAGGAGTTCAAGTGCATAGTGAAACCCTGTACCAAACCCAAAAATACATATATACATGCATACATACATACATATATTATTTGTTATTAGACTGAGGTGTTCTTTGTTACTATTGATGCTGTTGCTTCTGCTGCCATTATTGATTTTACATCAAGTTCCTATATTATAAATATAGTAAAAAAAAAAAAAAAAAAAAAAACAGGGCCGGGGAGATAGCTTTGTGAGTTTGAACTTCAGTCCCACAAAAAGAAAAAAAAATATAGTAATAAGTCTTGATTCTTCAGTCATTAAAGATGACTAGATATATATTAAAAATATTTTTAAAAACTGAGAAGACAGCCAAGCTTCTTTAGTTTTCAGTTGAAAGTGAGATAAGAAATGGCTCCCAACTGGAACGGAACCACTTCAAATTGCCTGATTTGTATTTGATTGAAATCTGAAGGCCCTAAGTAAAAAGAAAAAATATGAAGAATAGATGGGTAAGGAAAAGAAGAAATGAAGGAAGACAAGATGGAAGGAAGGAAGGAAGGAAGGAAGGAAGGAAGGAAGGAAGGAAGGAAAGAGAGTGGGACGGAGGCATGGAGGGAAGAGAGAAGGAAGGAAAAAAGGAAGAACAGAAGGGAAGGTGGGGAGAAAGAAAAAATGAGAGAAGGGAGTATAAAGATAGAATATAATGGCAGAATTTCATATTTTAAGAAAATGTTGAGAATTCAAAGAAAACTGTGTAATTATCAACATATGCAACAAGGATTTTCTTCCATTCTTTTCTATCTCAGTCATTATATCTAGTTGAAAACTATTAACAATTATAGTATAAACAGTAACATCTTAACAACAGTTAACTAAATCACTGGATCACTTAAGTAAGCTAATGTTACATAGTCAAAGTATACATTTCTTCCTATTTTCTTAAATCATTTATTTCAGAGGCAATCTTTAATTAGAGAAAGTCTGAAGAAAATACTTATTTATGTAGATTTTATTGTTATAGTCTCACGTTTTTTAAGGTGTTCTTGTTTAATATTATATTATTATATTAAATTTATTGATTTATCTGGATAACTTCAACAGATTTAGAGCTATCAAAGGTAGATATCAGGTCATACTAATCTTTATATTCTGTAAACCACATATGATGTTATTTACAATTTATAGAAAGTACAATCATGGTATTCTAAATAAATGATTTCAAAATGTTAATATTACATAAGCAAACCTTTTTATGCTTTGCTTCTTTGTATGTAATAATGAGCTCTATTCATGAGGAAATATATATTCATTAATACCATATGTAGGGCTGGGGAGATAGCTCAGCAATCTAAGCACCTGCCTGATAAGCACAAAGACCCAAGTATGATCCCCAGTACTGCATACTGCACCAGCAGCAGACCCCATGGGGGTGGCACAAGCCTAATCCCAGCAGGGATCATCATGAGTCCAAGCTATGTAGCAAGACCTAGTATTAAATAAATAAAGAAATAAAAGATGTTTACAAAGCTTTTAAAAATACCATATGTAGGGCTGCACAGATAGCTCAGCAGATTAAAGTTCCTGCTTAGGGGGACCCAGAGGCCTGAGATTTTAGCCCAGCCTGCCATGTTGGCCCCACCCCACCCCCAGGGCACAGTGAGACTGCAATTGAGACTGGGCTTGGTAGCACATACCTGTAATCCCAGTGCTTGGAAGGCTGAAAAACAGTAAGGATCACTGTAAGTCTGATATGTCTAGTGACACCCTATAGACCCTGTACTAAAATGCAAAAAAAAAAAAAAAAAAAAAAGTATGCAATAAAGAGGTATTTTCACCAAGAAAGATATTTATTAACACCAATTTCATAGGTGCACAGTGTGTTAATCTGAATTTCCTTTATGAATGAAAAATTTTTAAACTCAAATTTGTTACTTGTTAATAAATATATTAATGCATTTAAAAAGAAGTAAGAAATATAGTTCATTCGTATACCAAAAGAATACCTTACACCTTTATGGTACTTCATAATTGCTGTCTTCTCTCAGACAGGACAAGCCATGAGGAAGTTGCAAAAGAGAACAAAGACACTGAAAAGCTTCAGGGATTTGGGAAACACTGTATGCTCAGTGTGAGAAGAGTCAGGATGAAATTTTCTAAATCGCTGGTGAACACCCTACCTCTAAATTAGTTGAACAAACAATTCATAGAATAAGAACATTATATCTTGGATAAAGGAATTCTTCTGACTTCAATACTAAACTCAGTAATTATCCATTCAGTTTGTTTATTATCATTTTAGTTATTTTGAAGAGTAAAAACAAAACCAAGAACAAAGATGAGAAACAAAGATAGAAACAAGGTGAGCCAGGCATGGTGGCACACGCCTGTAATCCCATCTCTTGGGAGGCTGAGGCAGGAGGGTCAGTGTAAGTTCGAGACCAGCTTGGGCTACAAAAGTGAGCTCAAGGCCAGCCTGAATTGCAAAGCGTGACCCTGTCTCAAAAAGACAAAAAAAAAAAAAAAAAAAAAAAAAAAAAAAAAAAAAAAAAAAAAAAAAAAAAAAAAAAAAAAAAAAAAAAAAAAAAAAAAAAAAAAAAAAAAAAAAAAAGAAAGAAAAGAAAAGAAAAGAAAAGAAACAACGTGACATACAATATGTATGTTATAGATTTTCCAATCAAGAATAGCTGATTAACAATGGCTGATATATTATCTATTTTTAATCATCAAATCTAGTGCTCAGAATTTCCATCAGCTTTTCAAAAATAGTTAATGTGTAGAATTTCATCTTGACTAACTCTCTATGTTGGCATCTGTGAACTAAGCAAATACGTAGAGGACAGCAAGGTGTAACACAAAAACTAAGCTTGAATGCCTATTATCTTGGTCTTCTAACTGTGTGTCGCTCCTAATGTCATATCAATAGCTGTCTTTGAAATATTTTTTAGTGTAATAAAGGAAAAAAGAGAGCCGGCAAAATGGTTCAGTGGTGTAAAGTGGCTGCTTATGCTTAGGAAAGCTTAGGCAACCACAGAGACTGCTGCTTAATCCTTGGCACCACATACTGTGCCAGCACCACCCCAGGTCAGGCTGAGTTGGCCATAATATGAAAGAAGAAAGAAAGAAAGAAAGAAAGAAAGAAAGAAAGAAAGACAGACAGACAGACAGAAAGAAAGAAAGAAAGAAAGAAAGAAAGAAAGAAAGAAAGAGGAGGAGGAGGAGGAGAAGGAGGAGGAGAAGAAGAAGAAGGAGGAGGAGGAGGAGGAGGAGGAGGAGAAGAAGAAGAAGGAGGAGGAGGAGGAGGAGGAGGAGGAGGAGGAGGAGAAGAAGATTCTTCCATAATTAACACTACATAAAAGGAAAGAATTCAATGTGCCTGAAAGGCACTTGGTGTGTTTGTGCAGTTATAATTAAGAATTTCCAACATCATCATGATTTCATTCCATATGATTCAGGCTACATGTGGCCCACATAGAAAGTCCCATCAGACCAACTTTTCTAGTTAAAAGTCAAGCTACATTTGACTCATCTAAAAAGATACGTGATGATAGGCACTAGGTACTTCACTACGCCTAACCAACCTCACCTAGAAAGTTTGGCAGATTTTACATTTCATAAAAACAGAGGAATAAAACCAATATTTCCTCAAATCACTTCCAGGTTCTTGACTCTACAATTCTTCCTGACTGCTTAAAAATCAATATGCAGATTTCTTCATTACATAAAAGGTATGCATCTACACTTGAGATGGTAAGATAAAGAAAAATTGGTTGGGTTTGTTTTGTCTTTGTTTTTTTTTTTTTCTGTATTCAAATAATCTCTTGTCTAGCCTAGCTTAATCATGTCAAGGATTCATATATGGGTCTTTGAAAGTTAGCCAATCACTATTAAGTCCGTGTTGATAAAATGATTCGGGTCTTAATCACTGTGATATAAGTAATATCTGCCCAAATGCATAGAATTAGCTTCTTAATAAATACAACTAGAAAAAAAATGAAAAGAAAAAAGAAAAGTGACGGGAAGGGGAGAGGAGGAAAGGGAATGTAATACCTTGATCTAAAGAATTACACAACTTATTTATTTCAAAATATTTAGCGTATGAAACACAACATAAAAATAATTAGTATGATAAAATAATTTATTTTTTATTTCATGGTAAATTGTCTAGATTCACCTCCCAAAATTTATGTTGTATTTCTTTCTTTATAGTTTTCATTAACCATTTATTAGACATTAACCACACTAAAACTAAAATCGGGATAATTAATTTTAATGTTACAGGTAACATGCTAATGTGGTGATTCCTGCCTTTTATCACTTAATCTTTTTTTTAAGATGCTACTAAGTGTGTTACTTTTATTTGTTTGTTTATTTATTTTAATTGGGATCACTTACATTTCTGTTTTGCTTTTATGATTTCAAGTTTGCATGCAGAGCAGTACCTGGGAATAGCAAACAAAGGATTTGCATAGTAAGTTCTCAGTTTCTAGCGGTTTTGCTTTGTTCTTTTTATACATAGTATAGAAAATAAATGCTGTTATCTAAAATATGAGGTTTTTCAACAAATTTACAATCTGCCCACCTAAATAATGTAAACAATTAGGACACAATGACTTTCATGACAAAATTCATTGTCCTAGTCATTTAATTCCTTTGGAACCACAAGGAGATGAATTCAATTTATGTTTTTAGGAAATTAACTCAATAAGTTTTAGATTGGCCATCTATCTTACTACCACCATATCCAAATGCTAGTAGATTCTTTGATTTTTCCATTTTCTACTCTTTCACAACAGATACTTCTCCTTTTGTGAGACTGGCCAGTAATAGCGAATCACCAAGTCATTTTCCCACAGTCGCTTAGAGCTCCTTGCTTTCACTGACAGACTAATTAACATGAGCCAGCATGTTACGTGCGTTGTATTTAATGATGACACATATGGCCTGTCTCATCCTCTTTTATGTTAACACTAATCACTATTCTATAGTCACAACTTATCCTTTCAGAGAGAGTTTTGTCTACCTACGTTTTAAATCAAGAAAAACTCACCTTTCCTAATTCTAAAGGCAATCAGTAAACATGAGGATCAATATTTCTCTTCCCCAAACATATGACAATCAACACGGAATACCAGAAACTCTACTGAATGTGCTTCTTCAAGGCTTATCAAATAGATTTCCTTATCACCCAAATAGCCACGACCATGAATGTTCTTGGGTTTGGGAGTGATCAACTGCTGAATCCATGATAATTTTCTCTCTTGCTTCTTCATAACTTCAGTACAAAGAATCAACCACATTTGTTCTGCTATATCATGGATGGTAGTCAACTAAAAAAACTAATTGGATCTATCTGTTTCTTGTTCCACAAAGCTGGCATTTTGCTTTCGGCACTCTTCACTACATTAACGCTTCTCTCAATTAAGCAGTGAAAGGAGAGAAAAATACGCACAGACTGTGCTCTGGCATTTCCACAGCGCTGACTCCAGTCAATGCCAGCCGAGTGCCTTGCCTCCTGATTTAACTCCATCTTGTCACCTGCTCATTATAAACTGCATAAGTATGTTGCATTCATTTTATAATTCAGTAATTCTGCAACTGGAAAGAATACATCCACCTATGTATAAAGCAAGAGCACAGCTTGAGCTGTAAAAATGACTTGCATGCCTTTAAATTTTTATTTTAAGTCAGAAATGTATATTTGTCTAATATTCAAAGTATACTAATTGATAATAAATTTTATATGAGAGAGAGAGAAGTCATTTCTGAGTTTGTGTAATGCAAACTAGGCACATAAATGACTACATAGGTATAAGTAACCTATTTAAAAACTCTACACTTGGGATCCCCCACTGTACCTGAGAAAAATAAGACCTTGCCTTAACAAATAGAGATTCATACTACAAAACTGAGTATGAAAAAATAAAAATCCTTTACATCAAGGTAGAAATAAAAACTAAAATCTTCGATAACTTCCCTTTACTGTGGAATCTACTTTGTGTCTAGCACTTGTCTTCCTATTAGAGACCACTAGCGATGAACAGAGACTTAAGCAGACTCCGTCTAAGGATGCACACATCCTGCCACTGTTCTCTCTGTCTACATCTTCTTCATGCTCTGATGTCTAACTTGCATCACCAGCTTTCATCCATAGTTCTTCCACTTTCTATTAACACACCTTTCTTTCTCTTCCCACAACATTCTTTCTACCTCAACCCTCTTGCTTTTCAGTTTTCTCCATCTTCTTACCTAAAATAATAGTTTTTAAAATTTAGCATTATTTATGGCACTCTGCATAAAAAAACATCAAACCTTACCTGTTGTTGCATTTATTAATAGAATAGAGGCCATACATATAAGGACTTGTGCTAGAGAGTGCCTTTTTACTCTATACTATAAACCATTTGAAAGAATGGATTCTTTATGAATAAATGCAAATGTAACTAAGGGGGACAAAACATCTCCTAGCATTAAGGTGCAGGAGTCAAAGGCAGAAAAAAACAGTCCAATTCATGAGAGGTTTCTGCATGGGAACTCCTCATACTTTCTTATGTTCTTTCCAGGAAGAACAAAGAATATGTACTCATTAGTGGAAAGGAAACACCTTGGACATAAGACACAAAGATGTGAGATAGTGTTTTTCATTCAGGAGTGAACAATTCAGTGGAAGATAAAACACACGAATAATCAATATAAACACAGAAAACCGTGGTGAAAGGAGAGGGGGTGAGAAATCATGAAGTAGGGAGAATGGAGGGCCACAGTTATTATACTGTGGAGAAAAGAAATGAGAACATACACAGGCTGGTCAAAATACACTGTAAAAGTTTGAACACGTAATTTATTACAGTAAAAGACACCCTTTTCTTAATTCTCCTCACTTCTAGCACACTCATCCTACTTTTCTTCTCTCTTTCTAAAGCAATGCTGGAAATTCTCTTCTCACGAGTGTCTTTGCAAGGTATGATTTTAAAAATATATGATGAAAATGCTACTGCCAGCCATCTAGTAGAAATAAAGACATCCACCTTATGCGCAGGATCTGGCACCATGTCACTTCTGCCTCCTCCCCAAAGTCAAAAGGACTATGAAAGGTAAATATTTGAATTGATTCAAGAAACAAAAGCAACTGCAAAAATACAACTAAAGACAAAGCAAGACTTTCCAGAAGTGCTTAAGACAGTGGCACTAATGATGGAACAAGTGTGTTCAAAATGAGAAAGAGCCTGTAATCCCAGCACTTGGGAGTCTGAGGCAGGAGGATCGGTGCAAGTTCAAGACCAGCCTGGGCTACAAAAGTGAGCTCAAGGTCAGCCTCAACTGAATAGCGAGACCCTGTCTCAAAAAGACAAAAAAAAATGAGAAAGAATATTCTGAGGGCCATTAATAGCAATGTGTCTTTTACTATAAAGAAAGATTTTAATTTAAACCTTATTATACTTTTAGATTGACTCCATGTACTAAATATCCCATTGTGATCTACTGGAGAATAGGTCTCAGGGAAAACTACGGCTCCAGAAAACTGAAAACTTTTAGTTTGATAAGTAGTATAGCATGTACTGACTCATTGATCAATTCCACGGGTGTTTGTACAGATCCTTCTCCAGGCAGTATGCTCAGAATAGGGATGTTAACTAGCACTTGTATGTGTCTCACTTCTGTCCTGTTAGTGAAAAGGAATAAAGTGCCAAAAACGTAAATGCTTATTTGTACAAATGGAGAGACTGTGTGGGAGAACACAAGGATGACTCCTAAACCTATACACATAATAGCAAGGATTCCCCAAAGGGAAAATAAAAGAAGCTGAGAGCCGGGCGTGGTGGCTCATGCCTGTAATCCCAGCACTTGGGAGGCTGAGGCAGGAGGATCGGTGCGAGTTCGAGACCAGCCTGGGCTACAAAAGTGAGCTCAAG
>PVJA010057724.1:0-10336 GCA_004027025.1 Myocastor coypus
TTCTTCTTCTTCTTCTTCTTCTTCTTCTTCTTCTTCTTCTTCTTCTTCTTCTTCTTCCTCTTCTTTTTTGCTTGTAACCAAGAGAAACTTGTCAGTATAGAGACTGTGAATAGATGACTGAATTCATGATTAAAGGAATGAATGAGTCCCATTAATATCTAAGTAGTTGATGCTATTTTTTTTTTCTCTTGACAGCCAGACCTGCCAATAGGACCTCATGGGATACCCATGGTTTCTACTGGAGCCCATCCAAAGGCTTCGCTGATGTCCAGTGCTGACTCTTACTCTTGAAAGAAAAATGGGAAGCAACAAGCAAAAAACAGCCACTAAACATGACATTTCTGGCACAGACATTAAACACTGGCTCCAGATTGCAGACTCTGAGAATTACTCTAAAAGGATGGACTGGGGATATAGCTCCATGCTGGAGCACTGTCCTAGAGTGGATGAGCCTTGGGTTTAATCCTCAGCACTGCAAAAAATAAATGGAGGATGGGAAGGAAGCCAAGGAAAGATTTCCCCAAAGGCCTCCCTGATCTCTTACCTCCATTTGCATTGAAGCAGTAGAAGTGGGTGGGCATGCAAATCTGAGCCCAGGCACATGCCGCCTTCAGTACTCCTGCTGGGCATGGGCCTTCCCTGTAATTCTAGCACTCTGAGAGGCTGAAGCAGGAGGATGTCAAGTTCTGCCTCAAAGTAAAATAGAAAAGAGAGACAGAGACAGAGACAGAGGCAGTCAGAAAGAGAGAGAGACAGAGGCAGAGAGACAGAGAGTCAGGGAGAGAGAAAGAAGAGAGACAGGGACAGAGAGACAGATAGAGATAAGAGAGAGAGAAACTCATGCTGTAACACATCCTGGGTTAAGTCTTTAATATTATACACACACACACACACACACACACACACACGGCTTCATTAGGACTGACAACAAGCTGAGCCTCAGAGTTCACAGAAGTCTTTCCAGATACCTGAGCTGCATCGCATAGCTTGAAAAGGATCCTGGGATAGACAGTGGGAAGGGCTGTGCAGATGTGAGAGGTTCTGAGAAATCAAGCGTTTTGGGAGCTGCCAAGAGATCACGCTGCAGAAGTGCAGAGGTCACTTGTAAATTCCCTGTAAATTTGGGATTCGAGTGCCTCTCCAACTATCCAGTTGTGATTTCCATAATCTAGTGTTTCTTTCATCATCTGTCCTGGCCACTCTCCTGATGGCTTTTAAACAGTGCAAGTCTCAGGACTTGCATGTCTACCATGAGAGTCTGTTGTGGGATCCCAACTCTAAATTTGTATAAAATGCCCCAGGTAGCTGGAATATTCATGGAAGATTGTGAACTGCTGCTACAGTTAGTGGGAGACTGTCCTAGTTTACACTGAGTTTGATGCTAGCGACAGAAGCCAAGAAAGGGTTTCTTAATCAAGCCAAGGCTCAAGAAATAAGATGCACTTTCCTAAGGATACACAGCTAGTCAAGGTCAAAACCAGTACATGAACTCATATCTGAATCTAGAGTTTCAAATTTTAACCCCTATGTGATCCCACTTTCAGTTTCCTGTGTTTTCTACTCCAGGTTCCGATTATACACAACTTTGTTTTATATCGTTGATTAAACTGCAGCTCTCAGAGAATGGGAGATTATTCTAGGCCTTTTCCTAATAACTTTTTACTGGAGCCAGGAATCAAACTCAGGACCTCATGCTTGCCAGGTAGGTGCTGTTCCACTGAACTATATCCCCAGCCCCTTAATAACTACTGGGCGGCAGAATTAATGCAGGTCCAAATTATGACCTGAGATCTACAGGCAGACCTGCTCCTTGATTATTGTGGATTCTTTTGTAGTCCGCCAACCCTACCACCTTTGTCTGGACCAGACCTAATCCTTTTGAGTGCACAGATGTTTGTGAAAATTCATGTTTGTGTAATTCTCTTGATTTCAGACATGAAAAAAGAACAAATTCCAGTTTGTTAATGAATTGCAAATATCCTTAAGAGAAACCAGTGTAACAAGTGTTTGATATGGATTTGAGTATAAAAATGGTAGTTTTTAATGATTATAAAGCATCTTTCCTTTTTCTTTTCTTTCTTTTTTTTATGGAACCGGGAATTGAACTCAGGACCTTGCACTTGTGATGCAGGTACTTATGGCATTGAGATATCTCCCTGGTCAAAACAGTTTTCCTTAAACAAGAACAGCTGAATAGATATGAGTGGACTTGAGCTTCTTGTGTGTGCTTTGGAAGGAATTAATAGGTCCCTGAGATGTAAGTCTTTACACCTTCTGGGTTGACACAAACTAGGTGGACTGAGACCTGGGCTGACTGAGGCTGACGGAGGGAAAGTCCTTTTGAAAAGCTGAGGTGTGGCTTTGTCTGAAGCTGCCTTGTAGTAACCCTGCTTGTCCAGATGCCACACTGCTGCCTCCTTTGAACTTCCGGCTTTCCTCAGGCCTCTAGGAGGAGCTACCTAGTCAAAAATCTGGACTATAAAGAGTTATGAATATTCTCTCAGAGACAACCCCATCAACACTGAGGAGAAATGTCTAAAAGTGGGGATGGAAAACTAAAGGGACTGGGGCTTGGTGTCACTGGTAGCATCTTTTCAACTGCATATCCCAAATAGTTGTTTCTCCTTTTTAAAAAACATTTTGTCTTTGTCTTTGTTTTGATCCCATTTGCCCATGTAGTTGGCCTGGGAAGGACTGGACTAAGTGCTTTCTTTCCTGCCCTGAATTTCTCCTGCTAACCCAGAGACCAGCTACCGGACTCAAGAGTTAAACTCTGGTCTGCTCTTTGGCATACCGTTGTTACATTGATTTAGGGAGCATAATAAATCTGGAGTGAAATATGTTTGCTGCAAATGCTAATTTGCTCGATGAGAATATCAATTAGATCTCCCAGGCACAGAAATCAGGGCTGCTAAAGATTTCAAAGGTCACTCTTAGCCTGTTCTGAAGTAAGAAGCTAAGTGATTATCTGCTGGAGGGATGGGTGCGAGGGGGGAGGTTGTGGGGGGGGGGCGACAGAGTAGATATGCAAATATTGAAGACCAATAAAATGTCTTTTATCAGCACCACAGAGGACCACAGCTTCAGTAGTCCTCCCAACCCACCCACAGGTCCTAGGTCATGGCTGGCAATGACAACAGTTACAACACTGATAGCTTCTACTTACTGAACAATTATCAGATGCTAAATAGCTTCCTAAGTGCTCTGTATATGTTAGCCTATTTCATGTCCATAACAACCCACTGCAGGGCCGACGAGATGGCTCAGCGGTCTAACGCACCTGCTTAGGCAAGCTTAGGCAACCACAGGGATCGTGGTTGGATCCCTGGCACCATATGCTGTGCCAGCCCCACCCCAGGGAAGGCTGAGCCGGCCATAATATAAATAAATAAATAAATTACATAAATAAATAAAATACAACCCAGTGCAAATGGGGTCCAGGAATAAATCAGCTTTGCATTAATGTGGTGATGAGGGTGAGGATCCAGCTGGCTTTGGGGTCGGCTCCAGGGACTCCCGGAGAAGACTTCTAAATGTGTCCGGGTTGAACACTTATGGAGCCGTGGATCCCACGCTGGCCTTCATGGAGATGTGGCCCTGGTGCCGGGCTGGGCTCCTTGCTCCTTCCTCTCTGCTCCTGTCTCCCTTCTGCCTGCGTGGCCTCTGTGAACAGAGCAGCTCTGCTCTACTGCGCCCTTCTGCCCTGAGCCAGCTAGTCATGAATTAAAACTGTGAGCAAGTAACACCTCTGTCTTCAAGTTGTGGGTGTTGGGTCCCTGTGTCACAGTGACAACAAAGCTGATGAATACAGCTTCACATCCAGAGCTGACTTGGAAAGCTGAAGACATGAGAGATTGTTTGTTTGTTTGTTTTTCTTGTGAAACCGGGGATTAAACTTAGGCCTGCCTGCTTGAGAGTTTGTAAAGTAGAACTCCAGAAGAGGAGAACTTAATAGAGGGAAGGTGCCCCCACCCTGCGGAAGGTTACTCACGAGTTACTGGGTTAATGATTATGAGGTGTTTGTAACAATAGCACCAGAGGAAAATAATTAGTGAGAAGGAGGCTCAAGGTCCACACAGAACTGAAAACAGTTCCTGTTTCCAGAATCCAGAACAACACCCTGCCCTGATTTATGGTGTGTGGCTTAGAGGACTGAGAAGGTATTGCCTTGTTAGTGGACAGAATGAACACTAGAGAAAATGCCGCTCTGGTTATTTCTTCCGTTAAGCAACAGCCAGGAAGGGACCAAGCTGACTCCAGGAATTTAAACACATTCTAGAAAACTGGCTCATGTGTTCGAAACAAAAGCTTGACCTGATAAAATGTTCAAGCGAAAAAAGGAACATTCTAGATTGCTGGTGAAAATGTAACCCGGTAAAATCACTACAGAAATCAGTATGGAGATTTCTCAGGACTGGAACACTAAAAATTCTATTTGACTTAGTTATTTCCTTTCTAGATATTTTTTTCTGAAGGAGCTGAATATGCCTTGTTACAGAAATGCATACATACTGATGTTTATAGTAGCATAATTTGTGAAAGTTAAGTCTTGGAAACAGAATAGATGCACATCAACAGATGGATGGATAAAGAATGGGGCATTACTCTGCTGTAAAGAAGGGTAAAATTGGGTCATTTGTAGAAAACAAACAAACAAACAAACGAACAAACAAAACAAATCAGAAAATAGGTGCACCTGGAGATCACATTCTTAAATGAAATCAACTAGACTCACAAGCTTACACATTGCATACATTCTCTCATCTAAAACGTTCCAAATATAAATAAGAACAAAATAAAGGTGATAGAAGTGTGGTGGGTGATCTTTTTCAAAAGGAAAGAGGATCAAGAGATGGAGAGAGAAGGGAGGGAGAAGAGGGGAATGACATAAAGGAGAAGAAAGAGGAGGAGGAAAAAGAAGAGGAGAAGGAAGAAGAGGAAGAGGAAGAGGAGGAAGAGGAAAAGGAGGAGGAAGGGGAGGAGGAAGGGGAGGAGGAAGAGGAGGAGGAAGAAGAGGAAGAGGAGGAAGAGGAGGAGGGGGAAGAGAGGAGGAGGAAGAGAGGAGGAGGAAGGGGAGGAGGAAGAGGAGGAGGAGGAAGAGGAGGAGGGAACCGATGTTATGTCAGGCATCAGCATCCCCGGAATGTATGCTTAGGTACTGCTAATGCACTAGTAAAAAATAGAAGCTGGGCAAAATTGCTTAAACATAAAAAAGTAAAAGCAAAACAAATTGAAAAGTTCAGATAGACATGATAAATATGCAAAAAGTTAAAAAGTTATGTTCATTTTATCCTTTCTGGTGATGAGTCCACCACACCACCTAGATTCCATTTACTAAGCTTCTCATAGACACAGTTACTGCTCACAGTCATGGAGGATGGGAAGGCCTAGTTTAAGATGTTAGCAGATTTCATGTCTGGTGAAGTCTGCTTTTCTGATTCAGAGATGACTCCCTTATGCTGTATCCATAATTTGAATGGAAGGTGGATGAAACTTCTTGGAAAAGTAAGTGCAAGAAGTGGCCCACACAACATGGTTAACTGTTTTGTAATAAAGATGCAAAGACAATTTGGTTGAGGAAGAATTCTTTTTCTGTAAATATTCCTGGAGCAAGGCGGTACATATGTGCAAAGAGATGGGCTGCAAGCTATATCTCATTCCATATGTCAAGATTAAAATGCATTATAAGGCCTAAATGTTGAAACTATAAAACATCTACAAGAAAAAAAGATAAAACAAATATTTGTTACTTACTATATTGGGCCAAGCAGTGTCTTTCTACAAAATCATGTTCCTTCTGGAACCTTAGGGTTTCCTTAATTGGAAATATGGTCACTGTAGGTTGGGTCATTAAACTGATGTATCTAGCATCCTTCTAACCCAATACGTCTAGCATCCTGCTGGGAATCGTGATGCACGCCTGTAATCTCAAAAGTTGGGAGCCTGCAGCAGGAGGATGGTGAGTGTGAGGCCAAGCAGGGCTACAAAGTGAGCGCAAGCCCACCCTCAACTATCTAGTAAGACACTGTCTGTGGTAGGGTACCATTTGGAGGCACACAGATTCGACTAATGGGTCTACAAACCAAGGATTGCCAGTAGCCCCTGGAAGCTGAGAGAATTGTGGAATAGGTTTTCCTTAATGGCCTCCAAGTGCAAGAGGATAAGTTTCTGTTGTTTTCAGCCACCTATTTTGTAATACTTTTGTTAGGGCAGCCTCAGGAAAGTACCACATTTGTGCTTGGGTTAGAAGAATTGCCGGTCATGACATCAAATCCACAGCTCATAACAATAAACTGACGTATTGTCAAGATAGCCATTAACTGGCTGGCAGGATAGCTCAGCGGTCTAGGTGCCTGCTTAGGAAAGCTTAGGTGGCCGCAGGGACCGCAGTTTGAACCCTGGCACCACATACTGTGTCAGCCCTGCCCCCAGGGCATGCTGAGCCAGCAATAATAATAATAATAATAATAATAATAATAACATTTTAAAAAGATAGCCATTAGGGGCCTGGCAGGATGGTTCAGTGGTCTAAAGTGCCTGCTTAGGAGGGCTTGAGCAGCTGCAGGGAGCGCGGTTTGATCCCTGGCGCTACATGCTGCCCCAGCCCTGCCCTCAGGGCAGGCTGAGCTGGCCATAAAAATAAATAAATAAATAAATAAATAAATAAACAGGCAGGAGTTCTGAAACAAGAAAAAATAAAATAAAAAATTCTTTAAAAAAATAAAAAAAAGATAGCCATTAACAAAATAGATACATAGATTTGCTGAAATCCCAATCAAAACACCTGTAGCATTCTGTACAGAGCAAGAAAATACAACCCTAAAATTTATATACAATCGAACAGAGCCTGGAGACCAAAGCAAGAATCTCACAGTTCCTCACAATCTCAGAGCTCAAGCGATATTGCAAAGCTATAGTGCTAAGACAAACAAACAAACAAAACAGAATAAAACCGCATGGTACTGGCACAATCACAGGTACATGAATCAGTGCAACAGAGTAGAGGATACAAAAGTGGACCCAAACACACAGGACCTGAGCAGCTTCTGTCCTCCTCATCCTTTCGCCATGGTGTTTCTGCCTTACAACCAACTGCTCACAGCCTAGATATACGATCCAATTAAACTCTGCCTCCTTTAAATTATGGGTATCAGGTGTTGTGTCCAGCAATGGAAAAACCACCCAACACAGCAGTGATACACATGAAGGTATGCTCAACATCACCAAGATCAGAGAAGTGCAGGTTGAAATCTCAGTAGGATTCTAATACACATCCATTACAATGTTCAAAATTAAGAACGGTGACCACATCAGTGTGGACCAAACTTCATGTATCGAAAATCCTAATCACCAATGTGTTGCTATTAAGAGAAGGGGCTCTGGAAAGGTGATCCAGTCCTGAGAGCAGAGTCCTGGGGAGGAGGATTGCTGCCTGTATTTGTCAGCTCTTTCGTCACTGGGACAAGACCCCTGAGGCCCGTAACTTGAAGGAAGACAGATTTATTTTGGCTTAGGGAGAATTCAGCTCATGGCTGGTTGGTCCCACAGGATGGATGCTATAGAAGAGGGGCACAGCAAGGAACAGCTGGCCAACCTGTGGCAGGCAGAAAGCAGGAGGAGGGGCGGAGCGAGGGAAAAAACACACTGATCCAGGCCAATGACTCGCCATGTGTGACCACCTCAACCAGGGCCCATCCTCTCACTCATCAGTAGTGAGCACAGCACCCCATGCTCCAGGCAGCTTCCAAAAGCTTCGGCTCTGAACTCATGAGACTGTGGGGCATTGTCAGATCTGAGCCACAACAGTGCCCTAATGAAAAAGGCCCCAGACTGAGCTTTCCTCCTCCTTCCACCCAAACATTCCACTAGAAGGTGCCATCCAAGGTCGAGAGGGTGGGATAGCACCCAACACGGAGTGAGCTGACCTCTTGAACTCGATCTTCCCAGCCTCCAGAACTGTGAGAAACAAACTCTGATTATAAACTGCCCAGCGTAGACACTTTATTATGGTAACTCAGTCTCAGACCCAGAGCAAAGAATCATGAACATGTGGTGCAATCAGAATGCACGCTGCAGGTGCAATGTTGGGAAAGCAACGTAGCAGGTGTCTTTTCAGGGCAGGTGGTGAAACCCAGGACCTGCCAGGCAGGTGCTCCACCGCTAACACCTAAGCCTACATATGCAACATGAGCTGGATGCTCTTATTCTAGATATTTACCCAAGAGCAATGAAAGCAAACACCCACGTAATCACTTACATGCAAATGTTCATAAAAACATTATTTGCAACAGGCAAAAACTACATATAGCCTGAATGGCAACCAACAGGTAAATGAATAACAAATTGTGGTATGAAAATATCATGAAATATTACTTGTCAATAAAAAGTAATAAATGATAGATACAAAACATGGAAGAATTTCAAAGTAGATTATGTTGCCTTGTGAAGTAAGCAAATCTAAAAGAGCAGATATGCTATCATTTTTTTATGTAAACTTCTTGAAATTTTGGACTAATTTATCACGGCAGATAATAGACCTCGGTTTTTTTCTGAGGATGAAAATAACCAAAAGACAGTAGTTAGGTACATGAGGAAGCTTTTAGGAACAGTGAATGTATTTATTAGTCATTAACTATGCCAAGAACTATAGGTATATGTTATTGTCCACCAGTGCTACCTCACGAAACGTGATATGCATTTAAAATGGCACAAAATGGTAAACAAAAACAAATTTATTAACGTTGTACATCTAATAAAATAGCAGCATAGCTCCAGATGCTGATTACTTAAGCACGGCTTTGTATGCAAGATACACACTACTCCCCTTTTATAGATGAAAGTGAAAAATTGAAGAATCAAAGGGACGATACGAATTCTTGAACCAGGCTGTATATCTGGTGAATACCAGAGCGGGAATTTCACTCACATCTGTTTTTCTACAAACCCAGTTGTGCTTGCTACCAAGCTGTACACTTTTGCTGTTTATTTGCAGTCTGCGAACAGGGCACCCAGGGACTCTGCTAGCTCAAGGGACTCTGAGTCCCCCTGCTCTCAGTACATCTCTGTCTCCACAGTGAATCAAACTGGACTCCAAGTCCTCCCAGAACAGCACCCAGCTGCTTACCCTTCATACCTGGAAATTGGTAGCAAATTAATTTGCAAATGCCTGGCAGAGGGCAGGATGCTGAGTGATTGCCAAAGCATCTTTGTGGAAGCCAGAGCTTGCTGCGTGCTTGAAAGACAGCCCTTGCCCACTCTTGGATCGAGATGAATAGACCTGCATGCGCACAGCACCTCACAGTTGCATAGTACTCTCTTCCTTCCCATCTCTTTACAACTCAGTAAGCTCACTATCCTGTCCTGCCTTTGTTCTTTAGACAAGACAAGCAACCATTACTGGCTATGAGGCTTGGAATAAAACCTAAATAGCTGTCCCTATTCAGACTCATCCCTCCTAGAGGGTGTTCTATAGTCTATCCAGGTCTCTATTAGTTCGTGGAAGAATGAACCTCTGCCTGCTTTGGTCAGTCTAGGTGTCTATCAGGTCACAGCAAAATGAACATCTGATGGCTTTGGTCAATAGGAGCGTGAACTTTATACAATCTGAGGTGTTAAAAGCTAAACTCCCAAGATTCCTGCAAAGGCAAGAGATTATAACTGAGGTCCATGCAGAGGCCAGATGGCTTCTATCATGAATTATACAAAGGAGGCAACTCGCCCTCCACCCCAGCAAGTGGTGGAAGAAGCAGCTGACATCTTATGTGGTCCCTTCCAGAAATCTGGATCTGGTGGTCTCTGAATAACCAGGGTGCTGAGCTCTCTTGTAGAAAGCTGGGCAATTATATGGAGGGTAGAGGTGAAAGGGGATCTCTACCTTGTCCCCGCTCCTTAATTATTCAGCATTGCTCAACCCCTGGGCAGTCTTTACCTGTGTAATGCAAAGCTTTCACCATGTAAAATGGTTTTCATTACACAGTAATCAAGAAAAGGTTATGGTACTACTGTCTGTATGATGGAATATGGAGTGGAGTGGTTGCCAGTGTAGGGCAAGCCATTTCCTGTCCTCCAAGAACAGGGCACTATGTGCAGCGTACATGCTGTGATGTAAAAATAGTCATTTGTGGGCAAAATTTAAAATGATGCACATTCTTAACTGAAAAAAATGCACTGTGAAAAAGTATAACTTCCAAATTAAGAAGGGCTTGCAAAGCAACTCACTTTCCAGGCCCCCTTCTGTTCCTCTCAGATTTCTTTCTCTCCATAAATTCTTCCAATGCTTAACTTTTCCTAGAATTCACTACTCAATTTTTATTTTCTTCTTTATTTGCTCCTCCTC
>PVJA010057725.1:0-10342 GCA_004027025.1 Myocastor coypus
TTTTTTTTTTTTTTTTTTTTTTTTTTTTTTTTTTTTTTTTTTTTTTTTTTTTTGTGGCTTTTTGAGACAGGGTCTCACTGTGTAGTTCAGGCTGGCCTTGAGCTCACTTTTGTAGCCCAGGCTGGTCTCGAACTCACACTGATCCTCCTGCCTCAGCCTCCCAAGTGCTGGGATTACAGGCATGTGCCACCACACCCAGCTCGTTTTACTTTTATTTTTTTCTTGTTTCAGAACTTTTGTTTGTTTGTTTTTTTATTTTTATGGCCGGCTCAGCCTGGCCTGAGGGCAGGGCTGGAGCAGCATGTGGTGCCAGGGATCGAACCACAGTCCCTGCAGCCGCCTAAGCTTTCCTAAGCAGGTGCTCTAGACCACTGAGCCATCCTGCCAGGCCCTCGTTTTACTTTGTATTCATCATGGTTAAACTTTTCTGCTGGGTAGTTAAGTCCAACTTGAAGCAAGACCTATATAACAATACATGTAACTTTTGTATCTGACAAGGTCAGTCAAATCCCCTCAGGATATGCCTTGAAACCATGTACAGCATTTTGCAGAACTTTTGTCAGTGTCAGCTGTCTCTGTGAGTTAAAGCCACTGCTTGACCAATTTGCTCTCTGTGAAAGTCTGAGAGAATGTTTGCTCTCTAGGTGACTCTCCTTAGAGACACTATGCATTGCCAATTCCTTTCCTCTGTGGCCCCATGATCTCCTTGAACAGAAAATTTGGGACGCCACTGAATTATATCAGATGTTACAACACAGGTTCTCTTATGTCCTGAGTCCTCACTGACTTTGAATGGCTAGGGCCAAAATATTGGCTATCCTTGCAGCCCTTCTTTTTCTCTAATTTTTGGTTTGCAAACTGGAGTTGTTAACCCTCCACAAGAGAAGCCTAGTGATACAATTACTCTACAACATAAGTACTTGAGCTTAACATCACTGTCTTTCTGATTATCAAATGCCTTAGACTCAACATGGAAGCAGTATTTTCCATCAATCATTGATATTCTAATAAATCCCTAGACAATGTGATATAAAAATAATTATACACTTTTACCCAGAAATTTAGAAATCTAACTATATAAAATATTGTAGCACATCAATCCTATGGCATTTTTCTTTGTCTCTTATTCTCTTTTTTTACCTTTTCTTTTTTTTTTTTAACAAACATTGGCTTGAGAGAGAGAGAGTACAGCAATAATAGAAATGACATTAGAAGCAGCACACATCTGAAAAACCAGAATGACAAGCATTCCAAGCATAATTTTAGTATTAGATATTGCTATCCTCAGTGTCGAAAGCCTGTCAGACATTCTTAGGACCATTGTCTAGTTCACCTTGTATATACAAGTGCATGGTTTTGCCCCTGCCATGTTTCCTAACTTTTCTGCTTGCTATCTCTTCATTGTATAATTCTTAAGTTCGTGATTTCCATTCAGCTATGCTGTGCCTTTCCATTTTTATTTCTTCTTTTGAGTTCTTACCCTAGGGAGACTATATGATATTTACACACGTAGGTCTGGTTTATTTCACTTGTGAGTATATGTTCAAGATACATGCACTTACATATGAATGCTTCAAGTTTAACATTCTTTATAGCAGAGTAATATTTCACTGTATAAAAATACCACATCTTTTTCAACCATTCTTCAGGTGATCGGCATTTGGGTTGTTTCCAAGATTTGTCTATCAAATAGTGATGTTTGTGCACCTGTGTGTATAGTAGCACAGTATGGGTTGGCTTTTGTACCCTAGGCTGTGCAAACAGGAGAGAACAATGTGATATACTTATGCAGTTGTGTTCCATATTAGGGTCTCTTGTTTAAGTGTTCTTTCTCAAAGCACACATTCCACCCTAATCTTGCATTTCATATAACTATCCTCACACTCACTGGTGCTTGGCCACTCTTGTCTCGTATGGTCACTTGAATGATGTCTTCTGGGCACAGCTGGCTTGTCTTGCCAGAAGAGATATCCATCATGGATACATAGTACAGCTGCCCCCGGCCAGCTCACCCCAGCAGGGCAAGACACCAGACGATGACACCGCCACAGCAAGCACATTTCCCTTGTGACTGCGTCAGTGCTACATAGGTCTTCCTTAGCTAGTGCCAGTGACCTAAGTGATGTTACAGAGCACAGCCAAATTCCCCCCGGGGTTGTCTTTTGAATGTTTGATCCACATGCAAGTAGCACTTCCCTTCCTGACTGATGTCTGGCTATATTTCTATTTCTGAATCTGTCTGGAGCTCTGCCTATCTCACCCTTTGTCATTACTGGGAGTTCTTGAAGGTGGGCACTACCTTTTAATATAGAAGAATCTAACATCAAAGCACTGGTGAATACTGTAGGTATTCTTGGGGCTCTCAGATAAAAGACCACATACTATATAGGCAGGACATGTCGGGACTATCCCTGTGGCCAGCTGATTTATCTCAGAAATCCCCCTTTTGATTTATTTCATCTTTTGCTTTTTTCCTACTTCAATTAGTTTGATCTAATTGAGGTTGGCAGAGGAAATTAACATGTCTTAACCCCTTGCCATGTGTCAGCGTATTCACATTTATTTAATCTGTACAACACTGCTGAGCCATGAGTATTACTATCTCATTTTTCATATGAGACAACCAAGCCTCCTGGCTTTAATGCCTATGTGGATGCCCGTCACATTGTTACATGGAGCAATAGCAGAAGGGCCCACAAATCAAAGGTGAAAAACCAGATATCTAAAAAGGGAGCTATTTTTGTTGTCATGTTTTATTGAAAAATAGTTATACATGCTTTGGCTAATGCAGTCAAAGACTTCCTTTTGCTCTAATAATCCAAACCTTTGTGGATTGTGATTTACAAAACATGTGAGTTCTTCTAAACCTCCTGCAAAAGAATGAATTTAAATGTTGGCTAAATAGCTAAATAGCTCTATACCCTGTTTAGGCAGAAACAGAGTCCTTGGTTTGATCCCTGGTGTGCTGTGCCGGCCCCACCTCTGGGGCCTGGCTGAGATGCGATTGAGACTGGGTGTGGTGGCACCCCTGTAATCCCCACTCTTGGGAGGCTGAACACAGACGGATCACTGAGTCCAATCTACATAGCCCAACCCTGTAGACTACTACAATAAAGAAAAAAAAAATGAATCTCAAGGACTTAGGGTTATTATCTCAAGGAGGCAAAAGGTGAACTACACAAATTACTGGCTGAACCTGCGCATGCTAACAAGCAGCACTTTCATGCAGCTCTGTCCACCAATGTCCAAATGACTCTCCCTCGCTGTCTGCTCACCCCACCAAACTTATCTCTCTCTTTCAGGGCACCATATCAGTTTCAAAAAAAGAGCCAGGTGTGAAAACCTTACAAAAACAAGAAGCCCTCTTTCCTTGTTCTTCTAGTCAAAAATCATAAATTCTTGGATCAACTCGTCATGTCTGAGTACAAGGTGCCAACACTTGACCTCCACCAGCCTCACTCAGTGACAAGGAATCTCTGGCTGTAAATAAAAAAAAAAAACTCCTTTAAAATCTGACTTTTTAAAAATCTGCAAAATCTAAGCCTCCTGGTTGAGTGGCATTTTGAAATATGGTTCATTCCAAGAATTGCCTTCTCTGTTCAAATCACTCGTCGAGGAGTTATTTTCATTTGTCTGTCTGTTCACGATTTCATGGCACATAAGTGACAAGCGTTCCCTGCAGCACGTTGTGGCAGGGCACCCGCTAAAAGAGAGCTCAGGCTGACTGACATTGGATGTGAAACGAAGCCTTTTCCTGCCAGGCTGGGTGGTATTTAGCATGCCTTGACATATGCTGAGTTCCCGAATTTCGAATAGTCAGAACTCTCTTCGGAATGTTGCATGTATCACGGGGGTCAGAGTTCTCCCATGATCAGCTCAGAGGCTTAAAACAGTTTCTACTATTTCAAATCCACATGGTTTCTGAACTCTACCATGTGGAGTTGACATATTGAACATGACTGTATAGTCTTAAGGAATGGCTTTTCAATATTTTGAGGCACACTTCTTGCAGATGCTCCTCATGCATAATCTCCATGGAAACTGACAGATGATTTAGTAATCAAAATGGTATCTTAACACATCTAAGGCAAAGTTATTACTAGGACTCCATCATGAAAATAGGCGTATATAGTATATAGTTTGTATGTACCATACTGTCTTTCATGTTCATGGTATTCTAGAGACTTTCATATTTGTCATCGTTTACATCCTGAAGAGGTCTTAGCACCCTATGCATCCTTCTATAATGATTTATTTTCCAACTCTTTATGGAGATTTGGAGCCGTGCTAAAAAAGACATGTGTTTCATATCCTTAGTTCACATGTGCGTTCCTATTGCTAGCACGTATGGTTATGCTCTCTTTGCTTCCGGGTTCCACACGTAGCGGGAACTAGGATCTCCATCCACACGCTATTAAACTTAACCGTCCTCATGGAAGTTAACAAACCTGATCCACAAAAGAAGGGACAGATGGAGGGAAGGAAAAAACGAAGCAAAGGAAAAAAGAAATCAAAGCTATTTCAGTTCCTGCCACTCCACAGCAACTGCCCTTGGGAAAGCACCACTGATCTCTTTCTTGCCAAATCTAAATATCAATTTTTTTAAAGATTTTTAGTAACGTGCAATCCAGATAACTTACTATGCCTTCCTTGAAACCACTTTCTTCTCTTCTCATCTCCTTCCTTTGTCTGCCTCTCCTGGTCTTCCTCAGTTCCCTGTTTTTTCTGCACTGTCACATCCCTGAGAAAATGAGATCTTTGGGGAGAGTCGTTGGGATGAGGGGTTTCCTTTGAAATGATGAAATATTGTCATGTCTGTTCTTCCTTCCCCTTTGCCCTCATCCTGTCCTGAGACAACAGACCCTCCTGTTCTCTCTCTGTCCCTCTGTCTCTCGCTTTCTTGCTCTCTCTCCTGCAACCATGCCAAGCATTTCTTGCACAATTCCTTTCCTGAGTTTCTTATGCTACTGTCATATACCATATACCTTTCGCAGGACCTGGCTCTGCTCCCTCTGCGCACATTTTTAGGAGGCCTTAGCTGCTTGTGCCAGAGGTTTTAATGCCACTCATCCACTCTTAGTGGAAGTTTACAATCTCAGCTCCAAACTCTCCCCTGAGCGCCAAATTGTGTGTGTGTGTGTGTGTGTGTGTGTGTGTGTGCATGTGTGTATTCAGTGGTTTGTGTATCATGCAGCTCAAAGCTGTGGACGCGTAAAATAGAACGCTCGTTGCCGCTTTTGCCCCTGCTCCCTCTCCAGTGTTCCCACCCCTCACCCACCCGATCATGTAGGTCCCAGTCCTCCCAGTCCCCCTTTGCCTCGCACCTTACATCTGAACACCTCCACCTTCTGCAGTCTTTTCCTTTCTGACTCCCCAAACTGAGCATGCGTGCCGACGTCACAGTGGCACACCCTCCGCTCCTCTCTGGCTTCTCGCTTGTCTGGTTTCTCTTTTTCTTCCTAAAGGTCAGTTCTCTAAATAGCGGCTAGGATGACCTTTTACAAATACACAGGAAAACATGGTATTTCCTGCTCAAACTCCCCGGAATAAAATTTCAGTGCTAGACTATGAGGAATCAATCAAGATGAGCTATTCCATTCCATGAACCAACAATAAAACTCACTGGTTTTAAATAACAGACTTTCCTCAAAAGCAGTACGTAGGATTAGTGTATAATCCAGCAGTTCCAGTATTGTATATATGTCCCAAAGAAATGAAAACTTCTAGTCCACCAAGGATGTGTACACTCTCACAGCAGCCAAGCAGTTGAAACAATGCAAATGCCTAGCAGCGGATGAATAAACTGAAAATTGTGGTGTACTTATGCTATGGGATGGCTATACAGTCATTGAAAAGGAACTCAATACCATTCTCCACTGGAACAGGGGCAACCTGAAAAAAAATTAGACTATTGGAACGAATCCAGATACAGAATATCATGTAAGAGCCCCTTCATATGAAATGTGTGAAGGAAGACAGTACGGAGAGAGGTCACCTTGGTGGATACCACAGACTGAGAAAGACCCTATGAGGATGAGTCTTTGGAGGGGGCATGCCATTCCCTTGGGGAAGGATGAAATGTTTTAGAAGTAGATAGCACTAATGGCTGAACCGGCGTGCATGTCCCAGGTGCCGCTGCATTGCTCATTTTAAAATGGAAAGACAGAGCTGGGCGTGGTGGCTCACGCTTGTAATCCTAGCACTCGGGAGGCTGAGGCAGGAGGATTGGTGCGAGTTCAAGACCAGCCTGGGCTACAAAAGTGAGCTCAAGGCCAGCCTCAACTGCATAGCGAGACCCTGTCTCAAAAAGACAAAATAATAATAATAATAATAATAATAATAATAATAATAATAATAATAATAATAATAAACAAAATAAAATGGAAAGACTTAGGCTACTTGGATTTCGTCTCAGTTAGAATGAAGTTGGTTCCTATTTCTGCCTGATGCAGGAAGAAAAACTAATCTTTTAACCTGAAAGACATTTGGGCGAGTTTGTGTTCTGTAAAAACGAAGAATGAATTTTAGGAATGGGAAGGAGGTTTAGAATAGAAAATGTATTGGGAAAGAAAGCTTCTGTCCAAGAGGGGAACAGAAGGGGGACCCAAGTGGGTCCCCCCGGAATTGACTTTCTTTAGAGGTCTTATAGGGCAAAACCATGGAATAAGGCGGATCTAAGGTGAAAGTAGGGGAACTTGCTTAGGTGGTCATGAGGTGGGACAAAGTCATGGTAGACCAATGAGATTACAGGCATCACTGCTCATGTAAAATTGATTCAGTTGGGAGCAAATAGGGAAGCAAGTCACGTGGCAAGTGGACATGTATATGGAATAAGGGTTCTTTCTGTTGGAGGTTGAGTTTCTGGCTCCTTTATCGTCACCTCTTTCAGGGTGACGATACTCATTTAGAATATCCATCCCTGATAATTAACTTTAAGTGAGTGGGCGGCCGCATTTCTTTACTCTTTTGTTTCACGGTCTGGCCCACAGGTGCCTGTCTCTTGCAAAGCTGCAAAGTCAAGTACCTGGCCCTATCTGACTGCCTATCCTGTAACATGCCCATCTGTGCTCAGCTAGAACTCCTGCCCCAAGTTGTGGCACGCTCAGCCTCTGAACGCAGAGTTGCTATACGTCAGGGGTCATGGGGAAAGGGAATTTACTTACTTTAGGAGCCCCCGCTCCCATAATATCCTTAGATACAATTAAAATTGCCACTATATCTTGGGCTAAAGAAAAGAAGAATGCATTATAGGTAAAAAGCTACACAAAATGAAGACAAATGCAAAGAAAAAAAATCTATGTGATAAATTTTGTGGTTCCTCTAGTGATTTAATATATTATAATAGCCCTGCATCTTTGCTCGTTTTAAGGAACTGAAGATCCAGTGTTTGTGTGTGTGGTGTATTCATTTCCCCAGTGGACTACCCCTTCCTTGGTTCTGTTCCGTGCCAGGCTACATTTGCGATCTTCTAGCTATCTCCTCTCCTTGAGACCACTGCCCTTACTTGTAGTTGGAATTCCAAGGCAAAGAACCAGAGAGCTGAAAGCCTTAAAGATCACAATACTTTCAGATTTATCTGAGAGAGTTGAGCTGCGTTCTCCAAAATCGCCTGCCATGCCTCAATCTGCCCGAGTCTCCTCCCAGCCTCCAGGATCCTGAGTGCTTTTTAGTTGGCTGAGTCCTTCTCTGGACACAGTGGTCCTGGCAACCTCACTTCCTGTCCACCTTCCCAAGGCACCTGGACCCACAGTCACTAGGACTTGTCACTGCCTGGGTGGACCTCCTAAAGGCATCCTGTTTCTGCCATGCTACTCCATCAACTCCTTGCAATTTGTATGCACTGTGTGAACCAATCTCATTTTGTTTCCCCTAACTGAGATTTATCTACATTGTGATTTTCTCCTTCTGACAAAGGGAGGGGTCAGTTTTGTGTCATCCTCTTTAGGCATTTCACAAATATCAATCTTTTTAAATTTATTTATTTGATGCAGGTTTTCTCCATGCAGCCCAGTTTCAGTGGCTGCATGGTACACCCAGAGCTCCCAGGGCATGCTGGGGATGTGGTACTAGGGAGGTGAGCCTGGGTCCTTGACCTTGCCAGGCAGGTGCTTAGACCCCTGAGCCATCTCTCCAGCACCTTTTTGGGGGCATATTAAATTGTCTGTTCTTCTCAAAGTCCTGTTCACCTTACCATGGTGGCTGGGTGTGCACAGAGAGGTCACAACACACAACCCTGCCAGGGTTGCTACTCATGTAGCGACTGAGCCCATATGCTAAGCGCCCTGTATTATTTTAATGTCCCAATGTCTTTCTTCTGTATTTGTAATAAAAGTAACTTTCTTATTTGTCTCCCTTATTTCACCCCTTATTAAACAGTAGGAGATAATCTTGATTTTATTTCTTTTAAATCTTTACACAGAAAAAAAGTTTCCTAAAAAATACACACTGATCTTACAGTTGCAAGCATTTTATGTACTACTAACTGCAGGGGTGTTTTTTTGTGTTACAGAAAGAATTGAACAAAATCAAACTTACGCTCTAATAGCCCTGTGAGACCAGCAGTGACTATCCCTGTGCCACAGACGATAAAGCCTGCCCAGGGAGGTCAAACAGTTTGTCCTGTCACACTATGTTAAGTGACAGTTCTGTCTGTCCAGTACAGACTGCTGACTTCAGGAGCCAAGACTAATGATTACATTATCCTGGCTTCCCTTCCGCACCAACAACAAATATTAGATTCGGCTGGAACGGTTGAACTAATAAAGCAAAATTCTGAATGAATAAGAAGGACATCATTATTAGACACCTGGCCTGGGTTGGAGCTCAGTACTTTGGAGAACAACAACCTGAGCCAACCGTCCCTCCTCCCTGTTTTGTGAGCCCCAAGCTCTAAAGATGGCTCCTTTGAGATTCAAGCACAGCAAATTACAGCCTTTTGTTGCTGAGGAAGCTAATTCACTGAGCACTTTGCATGAGAAGGGGACTCCAGCCCCGCTTCTCCTTCCACTCACTGGACTGCAGAGAAGTGCTCAGCAGAAAGGGGTCAAAAGTAAAGAAAGTGTAGGTGACTTTTGACCAAACTAAGACATGCTTCCAAACAGAAGGAAGGCCCAAAAGGAAATTCCCTGGACCCTGCAGTCTAAGGCTACTTGAGTTAGAGGGTTCCTGGATTCTCCAGCTTACAGCTTCAACCTCCAGATCTCGGCACCCTCGTCTCTTGGGAATCCCTGCATCGCTGGTTTCTCCTCATCTTCTTCCTGTGTCTGCTTTTTCTTTCACTACTGATGAGAAAATGTGTGTGAATGGAGTACAGAGGCTGTGACTGGGAGGCAAGCTCTCTGCCTCTGATTTTTTTTTTTTTTTTTTTTTTTTTTTTTTTTTTTTTTTTTTTTTTTTTTTTTTGTCTTTTTGAGACAGGGTCTTGTTATGCACTGCAGCCTGGCCTTGAGCTCACTTTTGTATCCCAGGCTGGTCTTGATAACTGAAATGGGACAACTTCTCAAGTTTAAAATTCAAGTCAAGGGCCTGGCAGGATGGCTCAGTGGTCTAAAGCTACTGCTTAGGAAAGCTTGGACGGCTGCAGGGACCGCGGTTTGATTCCCGACACCACATATGTTGCAGCCCTGCCCTCAGGGCAGGCTGAGCCGGCCGTAAAAATAAATAAACAAACAATGAAAAATTCTGAAACAAGAAAAAAAATTGAAAAAAATTAAATAATTCAATGCAAGGTATTGTCTGCATCTGTGATTTCCAAGATAATTCATCATATCCAAGTTGTGATTTTTATTGGCAGATGAGTGCATTTACCTGGCATGAAAAGGGACTGGACTTCAGAGCAGGTGGATTTTGTAGCAATGATATGGTTTGAAAAAATCCACACATAAACCCCACACTTATGACAGAGCCTGATTCACTCTTCCTGTAAAACGCTTGGGGTCTTATGGCACAAAGGTGCACCTTCCTTGCATAAGTAACAGGAAAGCAGGAGCGTGCACTTTGAGACCCTGTCATTTCTATGGAATATAATTTCAGTATCTCTGCTAGGATACCAATCTCCTCTTCTACCTTGAAATGAGTATTATAGAGTGGCCAGGGCTGCCGCCTGTTGGACTGCATGTTTTGCCTTCTGTGGAGGAAAGGAAATCCTTTCTTAGCCGGCTCGTGGATTCTAAGCTTCTGTGTTAAGTGCATTAGCACCTTCCATTTGCAGCTGGGAAGGTTTCCCTAAAAATTGCATTCTGTCAGGTATTAGATACAATAATGATAGGTGGCAGGCCACAGCAGAGAATTGAGGGCACCAGTAAATTACTGTGAGGAAAGTAATTTGACATCCTTTCTTCCT
>PVJA010057726.1:0-10339 GCA_004027025.1 Myocastor coypus
CCTCTCAAATGCTGGGATTACAGGTGTGCTCTACCACGCCCAGTCTCAGTCGCTATCTCAATGTGCCCCAGGGGTGGGGCTGGCACCACTTGTGGTGCTGGAGATCGAATCCCTGGTCTCTGTGCTCTGCCTAAGCAGGCACTTTAGTCCACTGAGCTATCTAGCTGGCCCTTAGGTTCAAGGGTTTTAATAAATTAACCTATATGTAGTGCCTGAACTGCACAACAAGACCCCGTCTCAAAAAAAAACAACAACAGCAACAACAAAACCCCACCCAGCTGAATTGAACTAGGGCAGTGCTGGGTGTGGGAGGCCTGCCTGAGGGTTGTTGCCAGCAGCATAAAGGCAGAACAGGAGAGGCTATTAGGGACGCTGCTTGCAGAAGCTGTTGGGTCTGTTGGAGGCAGCTAGTTCTCTTGGGCTGTTTTGCCAGACGACCTGGCCGTGCTGGCTTTCCTGATGAACTCTGGAGGGGCTCTGGTCCTCATCTTGAGCATCCATCGCTTCCTGGCTCCAGAGGGGAAGATGGCGCACTGCTCAGCCTGCTGGCGAAGCTTGTCGCATTGTCTTTGCTGATGGGAACTCAGCTTTCCTTATCTCAGGAGGAGCTCGGGACCTCACTGTTGCTGAGTGTTACGGTTTGTGTATAGGTGTCCCCCGCAAAGCTCAAGCATTAGGGGGGAGGGGGAGCTTCAGGAATTTGCAATTGATTATTGTGGAAATGGGTGCTGCACCTCCCCTGGGGCAGGTGATTTGCATTTCAGTGTAAGGCAGGAAGAGAGCAGTTAGCTGCTTGAGTGGCTGCACCCCCTCCCAGAGTGCTCTTGTCCTTAGCTGCCACTATGAAAGGTTGCCCTCTGCCATGTGCCGCTCTGCCATGGAGCCAGTTGAACATGGACTGAAATCTCCAGTAAAACTGTGAGCTAAATAAACCTTTCCTTCCCTCATTTTGTGTCTGGTGTTTGTCCCACAATGAGAAGAGCAAGAGTAAGACACTGAGGATGGCTGTGGTGTCTTTGAGGGAGCTTACCCTTTTTTTTGGTGGTATCAGGGATTCAGGGATTGAATTCAGGACCATGAGCTTGCCAGGCAAGCACTTATTCCACTGAGCTATCTCCCTGGCCCCTATGGTGCTTACCTTGAGCGTTGTTTCCTGGCTCAAGCTCAGCTCCCTTGGCCTGCTGGCACAGATCCTTCATCCTATAGACTTCCCAGCTCCCGCCACTTACCTTTGGGCCTTCCCAGCATGGATTTGTGGAGTGGGCCTGCAGGAGACATCGTCCTGGCCTCCAGGCCTCCAGCTGGACTCGAGGGTGGCATTGTTATAAGCTCTCAGTTCTCATCTGGATTCATGTAGTATACTAAAATCCAGGCCTTCAGCTGGATTCTTTAGTGGTTAGTGTGTAGACAGATTTCTTCCACTTTTATATGATTCTTGGGTGATTCCTTACAAAATAATTTATAAAAATGTGTTTTGTGGGCTGGCCAAATAGTTCAGTGGATTAAATCGTTTGCAAGCAGGTGCTGGAACTAAGGGTTCAATCCCCAGGCCTCCATGCTCCCCCTACCCCGAGCGTTGAGACAGCAATTGAGACTCAGCATAATGGCACAGGCCTGTAATCCCTGCTCTTGGGAGGCTGTAAACATGGTATGAGTCTGATCCAGTAGTGATGCAGGAAGAAAAAACTGATCTGGGGTGGATGACCTCCAATAGGGAACCTCCAAATGATGTAGGGAAAACCGATCCCCAGCCTGAAAAGTACCTGGGACGAGTTCGTGTTCTCTAAAGACAAAGAATGAATTTTAGGAACAAACGGAGGTAATGAGCAGAACACATTTGAGAGAAAGTTCCTGTCTGTGAGAGGGACTGGAGGGGGAGTCCCGAATGCGTGATCCCCCAGAAGCTGTCTCTTCCAGGGACGTTTATAGCACAAAACCATGCGGTGTTGCGGGTCTGAGCTGGAAACCATGGAAACTCGCTTAGCTGGGCCTGAGGAGGGACAAAACTATGGTCAACCAGTGAGGTTACAAGCACCATTGCTCAGGTAAAATTGATTAAAGCCAATACTTGGAAGCAAGTCACATAGCAATAGGGCCTGAATACAAAACAGGGTCTCTTCCTGTTGGGGGTGGGGGTATTGACTCCTTTAGGCTCTTTTAAGGTGATTGATACCTATTTAGAATATCAATCCCTGATGCGGATTCCTAGGGAAGTAGATGGCTATTTTTGTTTCTTTTTTTGTCTTCAGGTCTGGTCCACAGCCGGGGTATCTGCCTCCTGTAAAGCTGCATAGTCATCTTATCTTCCATCTTGTCTCCTTAAGTGCCTGGCCCTGCCTGATTGTCTAGAGTATTTCTATCTAATTCAGCTGCCTACAACACTGGCTGATTTACTTTTCAGAGGAGCTCTGGTTGCCTCCTGGCTCCCAGGCAGACCCCTCAGCCAGCAGGCACAGACTTTCTAGCTTCACATGGACCTGTAGGCCTTCACAGCACAGATCCCTGAGACAGGTCTGCATGAGACACTGTGATGGGCTCTAGGCCTCCAGCTGGGCTTGTGCAGCGAATTGTCAGGTGCTCTGGGTGTTCGGCTGGATTCATGCAGGACGTTGCTGCAGGGTCCAGGTCCTCAGCTGGATTATTTTGGGTCTTTAGTGTGTGCACAAATTTCCCGCACTCTTTGCATATATGACTCTTTGGGTAACTATTTGAATTATTATTTTTTGTTGTTTCAGAACTTTTTTTTTCTTGTTTCAGAACGTTTACTTATTTATTTTTATGGCCGGCTCAGCCTGCCCTGAGGGCAGGGCTGGCGCAGCATCTGGTGCCAGGGATCGAACTGTGGTCCCTGCAGCCGCCCAAGCTTTCCTAAGCAGGCACGTTAGACCACTGAGCCATCCCGCCGGGCCCCTCTTAGCTCAAATTATAGACACCTTTTTTCTTTTTTTGATACTTGGAATCAAACTCTGGACCTTGTGCTTGTTAGGCAGGCACTTATGCTGCTGAGCTATCTTGCTGGCCTCAGATGGTAGAAACTGTGGTGTGGTGTTACATCTGCTTCTGCTTAGTGGCTACAGGTCTAACTCACTTAACTGGTTTTTTTTCTGCAGACAGGGCGTCACCATGCTGTTCAGGCTGGTCGTCAGTTCACTATGCAGCCCAAGGTGGGCTCAAACTCGGTGAAATTACTGCAGTTACCGGCAAGTGCTGGGATTATAGGCGTGTACTTCGCTGCGTTGGTGGTTAGCATCCTCTAGAAACGGAGAGACGCTCAACTTGTCCAGGCCAGTGTGTCCCTATGCGAGGAGGGGATGGCTCACAGCTGGGACGCGGAGGGAACGTCGGCCCAGCACCGAGGGTGGCTGGGCCTGAGCAGAGGCTAGGCTGGAACACAGCCTCCCGTAGGCCACGGTGACCCGAAACTGGGACACAAAGGGGCGGGTCCAGAGGGGGAGGGCAAACGCCTGCAGCCCCGGCGGCCCGTGGCCCAGACTCTTGTTCCCCACAACGCGCCCTAAGTGCGCTGTCAGCAAGCTACCCCTCACGAAGGCAACTTCCGGCACGTAGCGCTCCCGAGCTCCCCTGCGACCCGGAGCTGAGTGCCGGGCCCGCCCCCTGACGCACGTGGGCGTGGTCTCCCTGCACGTGACGGGGCGTGACCTCGCCCCCCACGCCATGGGGGCTTCAGACCCGGAAGTGGCGCCCTGGGCTCGCGGCGGCGCCGCGGGGATGGCGGGAGCTGGAGCTGGAGCGGGAGCTCGCGGCGGAGCGGCGGTGGGAGTCGAGGCCCGGGCTCGCGACCCGCCTCCCGCGCACCGTGCACAGCCGCGCCAGCACCGGCCTGCGGCGCAGCCCTCGGCCCGCAGGATGGACGGCGCGTCCGGGGGCCTGGGCTCCGGGGACAGTGCCCCGACTACTGAGGCCTTGTTTGTGGCGCTGGGCGCGGGTGTGACAGCGCTCAGTCACCCGCTGCTCTATGTGAAGCTGCTCATCCAGGTGACCGGCCGGGATCACAGGAGGATTGGAGCAGGGGAGGCGATGGCGATGGATTTGGGGAGAGCCGTGGGGCCGCGGAAGGAGCAAGCGAAGGAGGGATTGGATATGCAGGGGTTGGACCTGGAAGCGCAGGAGCAGGGCACGGGGCTCTGAGCGACACATCTGGGAGAAGAAGAAAATAGGGATTTGGGATGTTAGGGCGGGGGCGCTGGGACAGAGAGAGGTTGGGGGTGATGGGCTTGGGTCGGCAAGGGCAGCTGATTTGGGGAGAAGGGGCGACAGAACTGGGGGTGGGGCGCGAAGTTTGGGCGGATGGGTAGGGAGAACGGTTAGGGGCCAAAGCAATATTTACAGGAGGAGTACATTCGAGGTAGAGGGCGAACGGGCAGAGGGTTGCTCTGGATTTAGAGAGATGGGCTTAAGAGCGTTTTCGGGGGACGAAGGAAGGAGTGGCGTGGCGTCAGGGCCAAAAATTTAGGAGGGAAAAACAGGACAAGAGGGGACAGAGGTATTGAACTTAGTGCGGAGGTGAGCTGTTTACAGAAGATGGGGCTATGGATGTGATGGCGACGACAGATTTGGTGGGAGATGGGAGGAGGGACGGTGTGACGCGTTTTGGGGGAGGGAACCGATCAAGCTGCGCAGAGCTGGGGGAGGGGAGGGGAGCCAGAGGAGGGCTTCAGGAGGCTGGGGCTAGCGAGGATGCATTAGGAGAAGAGACTAGAACTGAGGCTTTAGGGGGATTGGGCAGGAGGGCAGCGGGAATGACTGGTGGGGGGTAGGTAGGGTCCGGGAACATGGAGACCAAGATTAAGAGGCGGCTGGACGCCCTGGACACCTGACGCACTTGGTAGTGGACAGCAATGCGGTATTGAAGAGGCGGGCTTGAGAGAGGGAGAGGCTGAGCTGGAAGGAGGGTGTGTGCGGGTCTGTCTGTCTGTGCAGCACTGAGGTGGGTGCCAGCCAGAAAGGCAGAATTAGAATGAGCATGGTTGGGGGCTGGGGAGATAGCTCAGTAGAATAAGCGCTTCTCTGGCAAGTGCAAGAGCCTGAGTTCAATCCCTGGTTCCGCAAAAAAAAAAAAAAAAAGAAAAGAAAAAAAAAAGAGCCTGAGCCGGGCGTGGTGGTGCACGCCTGTAATCCCAGCACTTGGGAGGCTGAGGCAGGAGGATCGTTGTGAGTTCGAGACCAGCCTGGGCTACAAAAGTGAGCTCAAAGCCAGCCTGAACTACACAGTGAGACCCTGTCTCAAAAAGCAAAAAAAAAAAAAAAAAAAAAAGCCTGGTTGAGTGTTGGGCTCATATCTGAGCATGCAGGGTAGAATGTTACAGTTTAGAAGAGTGGAGGGTGGGAAGTACACAGAGCTGGAGGTGGGGGTTTGTTTTAAGGCAAGTGATTGTCAGGTTCCCCTGTGTTTGGAACAGAATACAGAATATGCCACATGGAGTGGGAAAGAGAGGGCCTGAAGAACGGGTGGAACTGGAATCCGGGGTCAGGAATGGAGGTCATCAGTAGGTGTTTGAGTGTGACCAGAAATAGAATGAAGAGCTGCAGTGAGATGTGGAGGTGCCTGACTAGAGCTCCAGCGTGGGGTTTGGGGGTTTGGAAACGGCCCGTGAGGAAGGTGTGGACGAGGCTGGCACTTGGTGGAAGGCAGGGAGGAGGCCGCTCTCCCGTAGGATCAAGGTCACCAGGTTGGAGAGCAGTTAGTGCTTCGCTGGAGTCTGAGCCGAGTGGAGAGAGGCTTCAGGGGCTGAGATGGGTGAGAGGCTGGGATTTTGGGGTGGCAGGTGCAGGAGGCTTTGTTGGGCTCTGTGGGAAGCAAATGCCAGAGAATACTGGTGCCGCCTGGGCAGTGGTTGATTTGGTTGACAGGTTTGAAAAGACAATTGGCCGGGCGTGGTGGTGCATGCCTGTAATCCCAGCACTCGGGAGGCTGAGGCAGGAGGATCGATACGAGTTCAAGACCAGCCTGGGCTACAAAAGTGAGCCCAAGGCCAGCCTGAATTGCATAGTGAGACCCTGCCTCAAAAAGACAAAAAAAAAAACAAAAACAAAAAAAAACAAGAAAAGACAATTGAAATAATGTGTTTTGGAGAAAGAATTGGTGAATGCAGGAACCCCCAGGATGAGAACTAGGTGATGGGGGGCAGGTGGAAGTGGGAGAACCCTGCTGAGGTGAGAGCTTAATGGGAGTAGCTGGCATTAGAGCAATGGATTATTTATTTATTTATTTATTTGTCTTTCTGAGGCACAGTCTTGCTATGTAGTTCAGGCTGGCCTTAAGCTCACTTTGTAGCCCAGGCTGGTTTCAAAGTAGCAATGATCCTCCTGCCTCAGCCTCCTGAGTGCTGGGATTGCAAGAGTGCGCCACCACGCCCGGCCTTGGAGCAACATCTTGCAAAAGGCAGGTGCTGTTTTGGGGAGCAGGAGCTAGTGTTGGATTTAGGGTCGCGTGAATTCGGTGAGCATGCAGTGCCTCAGAGGTGAAGTTGGTATCTGGCTGCACAAGAGGCTCTCCCAGGCCTGGGTGCTGGCATGGAGAGGACCCTGACAGCAGATGGCAAGGACACTGGATCCCGGAGACACTGGGGAGAGGACAGGGGTGCAGTCTGGCAGAGGAACCTTTGCTAAACCAAGTGGAAGTTTGGGGAGTACACTCAGCAGATGTGGGACCTGTGGGGTGTGGGTCAGAGGGACACAGGCTTAGGTGATGTTGGCATCAGTGAGACCCAATGTTACAGTGAGTGGGCTGGGGGAGGCTTGGAGGTTCCTGGGGCGGAGAGCAGGACCTGCACTTTAGGGGATGGAGCCTAAGTGCCCGCAGAAGGAAAAGGGCCAGTAGAAAGGGTGGCTGTGGGGTATCTCGCACCCCCACTTTCTTTGCTCAACTCTCCTGGACTGATTTTTTTTTTTTTTTTTTTTTTTAATAGTCCTCATGGAGGGGCCTGGCGCGATGGCTCAGTGGTCTAAAGCGCCTGCTTGGGAAAGCTTGGGCAGCTTCAGGGACCGGGGTTCTATCCCTAGCACCACATGCTGCTCCAGCCCTGCCGTTGGGGCGGGCTGAGCCGCCATAAAAATGAGCAAATAAAGGTTCTGAAACAAACAAACAAAATAAATAAAATAAAAAAATCTTTAAAAAAATACTCCTCATGGAGGGGTTTGTGGGTTAGCTCAGTTGTGTAAGTGCCTGCTTGAATAAAGCCAGCCAGGTGCAGGGACCCTGGTTCGATCCCCAGCTTCACACACCTTACCTGACCCACCCTTAAGGCAGCCTGAGCCAGCCCAAAAACAACAACAACCAAACTAGTCCTCCTAAGAACAGGGCTTTAAAATTTGTAGAGTCAAGTCAGGCGTGGTGGTACATGCCTGTAATCCCTGCATTTGGAGCGTTTGAGAGGGTAAAGCGGGAACATCACCATGAATTTGAAGCCAGCCTGGGCGACACTGAGTTCAAGGCCAGATTGGACTTTGTAGTGAGACCCTGATTAAAAAAAAATTAGTAGCTAATAATCTGTCACATATCTCAGAATCCAAGGGATGACCCGAACTTTCATGCCCACCCCACCAGCAGAAAGCCTGCAAGCAGAGCAGGCTGCGGCAGGAGGATCTCCCAGCTTGGGTTCCAGCCTGAGCTACGTAGCAACACCCGTCTCAAGAGACTGAGGCCAAGAAGAAAAGGCAGTTGAGCCCAGGGAAAGCGTTCCAGGGCACCTGATGCAGCCGCCTCTGGCCAGGCTCTCCCAGCCTGTCCTAGACAGCCTGCTCCTCCCCACCCGGGCAGCGGCTCCATGCCTTGCCACCTGCCTGGCATCCGCTAAGGTTGGCAGCCCAGCAGATGGCCAGCCCTCTGCAGAGCTCTCCCGAGGGTGTGGGTGGATAGAAACCTGGTAATGATCTGCTCTGTAGGGCAGGAGGTGCAGCAGCACTGCAGGCCTGAGGGCGGCCCTTTGTCTGGGTGCTGGTGAGAGTGGAGGATGCATGGGAACCGAGAGACCATGGCCAAACCAGGACACTGCAGGGGTCGCAATGGGGGCCCAAGGGGATAGCGTGGAATGTTGGGTCTGGTCCCTTCACCTGAGCACAGTGTATTGGACAGTGCCCTGTTGGGGATTAGGTTGGGGTGAAGTTTTCTTTTGGAGATGAGATTTATTCTGTTATGCCTGCTGTGTGAAGTACTTAAAATGAGGTGCTTCTATGCCAGAACTTGAGGCAAGGGTACTTGGAGACGGGTGGGCTTCCGTCTGGGGACCTAGGAGATGGTGGAGGACAGGAAACAGCATGGGGTCGGAAGGAACAGAGGTAGAGGCTGGATGCGTGGCGTGGTGGCCCGCGTGACCGGGAACCTCGCTTTGTCCCTGTTGCTTCTGAAGGTGGGTCATGAGCCGATGCCCCCCACCCTGGGCACCAACGTGCTGGGGCGCAAGGTCCTCTACCTGCCGAGCTTCTTCACTTATGGTGAGTGATGGGGGACGAGGCCCAGGGACCTTGGGGACCTGCTGCGCAGCTGGGGCAGCGGTTGCAGGGTGGCAGGTGGGAGCGAGTTCCAGGTGCCTCTGAGAAGGCCTGGTCCAGGACCTGGTCGCTGTCATCCTTGCTGCTCCACACTATGCCTGGAAGTAGGGTGGGGGCCCTGAGGGGCTCCCTTTTGTGCCCCAGGCAAGGGCCTCCTGGCGCTGTGCCTCTTGCCCCCATTGTCACTACTGTGTCCCTGCCTTGCAGGTTGGGTGGCTGCTCGCCTCTCCCCGCTGCGTGCCCATCTGCAGGTCAGGTCAGCACCTCTGGTCCGGGTCTTAGGTCAGGTCCCCGTCCTGGCCGCTGGCCCTGTTGGGGTGGCTGTCCTGGAGCCCCTGCTCGCCTGCAGGTGCCAGCTGGCTGGGGCCTCTTCTGGCTCATCACAGCTGTCCGTCTCTCATGTCCACTCTTTGCAATGATCATGATCGTGCCTCCTGTAACTCATCCTTTCTTAGGTCCCGATTAGCCCTGGTTCCCGCCCTCTGGCCTCCCCTGCCCCGCGGGGTCTCCTGGCCCAGCAGATGACTCCCTCCACACAGCTGTCTGGCAGCCTGGCCCCATGGCCAGGTGCAGCTCTGTGTCTCAGCGGGGAAAGGTGTGTGTGCACCTTCGTTCTGAAGTTGTGTAGGGGAGGCAAAGGGCCCCACTACTGGGCAGTGATGTCCATGTGAAGAGGGAACCCTAGTGAGTGAGCCACATGGGATCCGCCAGACCTCCCTTACCTGGGTTGGTGTGACTGGCTGGAGCCTGGACCGGTCTGCTGTGGCACACCTGACCCCTGCAGGACCCACAGAGACTGCCTGAGGTGGCCCTGCCCTTTCTGCAGAAATGTTATCTCCCTTGGGTGTTAATGAGATGGCTGGGTCCTTCTAGACGTTGGTGGAGACAGTGTCTGCTCCGCCCTGTGTGTCGTGGTCTTTTATTTATTTTTATTTTGTGTTTTTGAGACAGGGTCTCACTATGCAGTTCAGGCTGGCCTTGAGCTCATTTTTGTAGCCCAGGCTGGTCTCAAACTCACACTGATTGTCCTGCCTCAGCCTCCCGAGTGCTGGGGTTATGGGCGTGTGCCACCACACTTGGCTGTGATCTTTATTTATTATTATTTTTTTATTTTTTTTTTAGAATTTTTAATTTTATTTTACTATTTTTTTCTTGTTTCAGAACCTTTGTTTTATTTATTTATTTATTTTTCTTGTTTCAGAACCTTTGTTTGTTTATTCATTCATTTTTACGGCCGGCTCAGCCTGCCCCGAGGGCAGTTGATCGAACCTCGGTCCCTGCAGCCGCCCTACCTTTCCCAAGCAGGCGCTTTAGACCACTGAGCCATCCCGCCAGAACCTTTGTTTGTTTATTCATTTATTTTTTTTTTTATGGCCGGCTCAGCCCGCCCTTGAGGTCAGGGCTGGCGCAGCATGTGGTGCCGGGGATCGAACCTTGGTCCCTGAAGCTGCCCAAGCTTCCCCAAGCAGACGCTTTAGACCACTGAGCCATCCCGCCGGGCCCATGTGATCTTCTTTTAGACAGGGTGTCACTGTAGCCTAGGCAGGTCTTCAACCTGCAGTGATCTTCCTGCTTCATCCTCCCCAGTGCTGGGATTACAGACACCATGAGCCATTGCGCCAGGCTGTCATGACATTTCCTGCGGGGAGAGAGGGGCGAATAAGACCAGAAGAGCCAAATTTCAGGGGCCCAGCAGGATGGCTCAGTGGTCTAAAGCGCCTGCTTGGGAAAGCTTGGGCGGCTTCAGGGACCGTGGTTCGATCCCCGGCGCCACATTTCTGTGCCAGCCCTGCCCTCAGGACAGGCTGAGCTGGCCATAAAAAAATAA